>BQNB010020224.1:42560-65769 GCA_026074375.1 Tanacetum coccineum | reverse complement strand
AAAATTGGCTTATGCACTCAGCAGTACTAACTTTGGAGTTAGTACTGTTGGTTATGGGTTTGGGCTTTAAACCATAATAAGCAATGGGAAAGGACACAATAAGCTAACATAAGCAACAAGGGAACTAATAAGCAAGTAGAAACTGAATTCAACAACTAATAAGCTCCTAATAAGCTAGAAAAAGAAAATAAGCATTTTACTACACTATGCTAAGTAAAACAGTCAAGTAGCCTACTTTGAGCTTAAAAATAAGCTATCAAAAGGGCTTCTTAAAGTCTGAAACAAAGGGGACTTATCAAAGAGCTTATTGGCTTTTTAGAAAAGCCAAAAGCTAGGGCTGAGGCCCCCTAATAAGCTAGAACAGATGGCTTAAAGATAAGCCCCTAGCACCAGGGCAACTAAACTAAAAAGAAAGGGCTTAATTTGACAGCTTATTTTAAGCTGTCAAATAAGCTTAAAATTAAAAATTAAGCTAAAACAGATTGAGCATGGCTTAAGGTGAACTTGTGCTCAAATTTTAAACCTCTAAGGACAATTTAAAGCTGCTTGATTCTTGCAAAAGACTTAGGTGATTTAGCTTCTTGAAAACCTTAACTTGTTTCATATGTGAAAAACTTTAAGGAAAATGTTGACAGAATAGCTAACCATCACTAATGACTCCTAAGGTTTTTACTACTTGATTCTAACACATATAAATGACACAAAATAGTACTACAACTTAAGTTTTATAAAGTCTTAAGCAATTAAGCACTTTGGGACTTTTGTAAAACCAACAGACCTAAGACATTAATGAAAACTTTGAAAAACACTTTTCTTAACTTAAAATCTTTGAAAAACAGACTCAAAAGAGCTTAAACACTTAAGCTAAAGCTAACCATATGACTCCAACCCATACAAATCCTGTTTTGACCCATTTTGGTCTTATCCCAAACACCCCTTAATATTCTAAAAAATGATTTTAACCTTTATAAAAACTGAATTAAACACTAAATTTTTAAAGACTACTACTAAACATGCAAGGTTAAGTAATAAAAATTGAAAAGCAAGAACAAATAAGCACTTTTAAAAGCTAATAAGCTATTGACAGAAATAAGCTATATTAGACAGTTTTTTGGCAAATGAAAAGTAAATGCAATAAGAGCAACTAAAAGGCATTTTTAAGCATCATTAAACACAAATAAGCATAATAAGACATTAATAAGCTAAAAATAAGCAATGCTACAGTAATTTTAAGCAAAAATTTAAAGAGAAGGCATACCTTGATCCTTGCTCAAAACAGGATTTTGAATACCTAAATAAGCTCTAAAACCTACCCAAGCTTATAAATAAGCTAGACTAAGCATACCAATGAGCCTTCCAAGTTTGCTCATTCATCCATGGCTTGATCAAACAGTAACCCATTTTTTTTCTTTTGAATTTTTCTTAAATTTTTGATTAAAGGTTTTAAAAACAGTTTATAAGAAGGCTTGTATTAATAGCTTATATGACTTAAAATATCTTAAGGATTTTGAACAAACAGTAGAACATGAAACTCACTTTTCATTAATCTTAAAAGAGAAAAGTACATAAAAGACTTAAAAACTGAACTCAAAGAAAATTACACACTAAAAAAAACACACTATGAAAAACTAAAAACTAACTCTTTGCCACACTGGCTTACAAAAGCTTAAATAGCAAATAAGCTAGGGTTTGGGTCTTGGTCTTCTCTTGTCTTCTTCCTGGGTGTGCTTCTTTGTAGACACATTTGAGCCTTGTGTGCTTGTTGTGAGAGTGTAGAAAACACAAACAATCCTGGCCATTGATTTAGCTTGCTGCCCACACAAATTTATAACAACCATTGATTCGAATTGGTGGGTTTTTGGATTGCCAGCTTGGCATACCCATGTGGGGGGTGGGGTAAGTGTTGGTGATGGTTTTGGATGGATGTGGGGAGGTCAACGAGGTTGATATGGACAGGAGGTGGGGTTTGTAAGATTTGGCGGGAAAGGTGTGGAAGAGATGTACAGTAGTTCAAACGTGGGGTGAAGTTTGGGAGATTGGCAGGTTTAGTCCCTCATGGTATATGTGTTTGTTTCAAGTTAAGTCCAAGCGTTTTTGATAGTTTGGGGACTTTGACAGAAATAGTCCTCGTGGTTATATAAGTTATTACACCACAAATCCTTGTGGTGTATAACTTTCTAGGGATGGCAGAAATGGCCCTTGTGGTTAATACTTTGGGCAATTGGCAGTTTTGGCCCTTGTGAGTATTTTCTTCTTTTCCCTCTTTAAAATAAGTTAGGGACTTGGCAAGTTTGGCCCCTAAACTTATTTTTCTTCACTTTTTGACTTCTGGATTTGTCGGGGTTGACTTTGGTTGACTTTTTCACACTTGGGCTTTGTCTTGACTTTGTCTTTTCCAGTCCATGTCCGGTTTTGTCGTTTTGGCTTTGTTTTTCGTCTTTTTCTTAGATATCCATTCCTGCACAATACAATTAGCAAAACAAGCATATATTTGGCATTTTAAGTCCGTTTTTGGTTATTTTAACTTGTTTTTAAAGGTAAAAGGTGTGTGTAATTAAACACATACCAACCTCTCATACTTGGGAGATCCTTTTTGAGGACCGGTCGTGCTTTAATTGATGTTTATGGAGAGGAGATAACCCTTTGTGTTGATAACAAAGCCGTCACTTTTAATCTAGATCAAGCCACGAGATACTCCTCTACAAATGACAAATCGGTAAACCGAATTGACATCATTGATGCAGTTTATGAGAAGTATGCTCTGGAATTTCTAGGATTTCCTAATTCTTCGGGTGGCAATCCCACCCCGACGTCTGAGCCGTTTACTTCTGAATTTATTTTGGAAGAAATCAAAGCTTATCTTAAGGATGATTCGATTTCACCGGAAATTAATCATGCCGATTGCGATCCGAAGGAAGATATTTGTTTGATCGAAAATTTGTTAAATAATGACCCGTTTCAACTTCTTCCGATGGACCTTAAACAAAGTGAAGTGACCGAGGCAAAATCTTCAATTGAAGAGCCTCCCCTAAGTGTATAGAGGGCTTCATTCTTTACACATTTATCTTTATAATTTCTTTTTTAATTCTTCAAACCCTTTAGTGCTTTACCGAAGACCTTCATGACTAGAACCTTGTTGGGTTTATTCAAGTTACCTAGCTGCCATCTCATGTGACAGTTTCTCTTATTCTCGCTTTGTAACTCCAATTTATATGTCATACCTAAGGACTTCTACACTAACTAGTGGATTGTCCCTGGGTAGATCCCTCCGGTTTTGGCTGGATCATTGGGAATAGTACCTAACCTTACCAACCTTATAACTCCAATAAAGTAAAATGCATGGTCGGTCTTTTGGTACAGTTACTCAGTTCCTTTTAAAACAATTGAACAATTGCATTAAAGTACTTATGTTTTAATTATCAAAGCGTTCTAGTTCTCCGATCGGTTTTTGATTGTGTCAGATGAAAAACGCTCCCCTCAAAATGTTGCTTCGGTATTCGAAATTGTTTAGCACGTTTGGGCGGAGTATATAAGTCCTAATAATCACGATTATTATTATACACATATTTTAATCACATTTTCTCCCCTTATCAAAAATTTTAAACCCTTTGACATTTTGGATATCAATTTTGATTAAATATGTTAAAAATTTGGGAGCATAAGTGTGGGCCCTTAATTCGGCAAAGTCGTGTAAGAAACAATATAAATGCTCTCCTTAATCGTTGAAGGGATATAAATTACTCCTAAACTTTAATCATCATAAGATTAAACTAATTAACTAATGTACATGATAAATTTTTCACAATAAGAAAAAATTGACCTTTTTTATTGTAACGGACGATGTCGTAACGTTGTTCTGTTGATCTGCATGTTAGTCAATATCTCTGATTCTTTTAATCCAACAAAGCTTTTAGATCTTCGATTGATCCTCCTGATCTGTAGCCTTTTCTCGATTGCAGTGATGAGTCTTTGCTTCTTCTCTTGTCCTTCCTCTGACCACTTCTAGTATCATGCCCTTATTTGTACTCGAAACAGATGGAAAGTCTTTAACCATTGTGGTCCAAGCTTTTCATAGACTCTGTCAACGTACCTTCACTAAACTTGTATAGCTCATTCAGCAGCATCACTACTTTCTTTGATCATTTATGTCTATGTAGACAACGGCTCTTGCTTGGGTACAATCGTATAATCTTTTTTGAATAGTATATAGCCAGCTGACATCCCAAATTTGGACGTTCTAGGTTGAATCTTTGTTTGATAAACTTTTCAATCCCGAGCGGCACAGTCTCCCACACGATTTCCTGATTACCAGGTTTCTTATCCACATGTTGACTGCCTGTATGAGACTTAGTCTTGTTGTCATTGGGCTGATGGTTGAGCTTTCTTGGAATATTTGAATTGGAACAGATCTTCAAAAATTCTTGTGGATGTAGAATTTTGAAAATCCTTTTCCCGAGAATCTTGTACTCTTAGTATCAGCTAGAGCGAAGTAATTAATCTCTCTTAGGTATTTGTATCAGTAATTTTTAAAAACACTATGACACGATTCTCATGAGAAATTCGCATCTGCGATCTGTACTGCTTCACGATCAGAGGGCTCACTGTGTTTGTTGATGTTGTATTCCTTTCTTCTAAACCTCAAGTGAGTGATGACATAGGCCGCACTGATTGTCATAATCCCTGTTCACTTTCAAACTCAAAGTTGGAACTATTTCTTCAAGGCCAAAGTCTAGGTAATGAGCTGGCTTTGAGCTTGGATATGGATAAGGGCAATTTTTGCTCTTTGTACCTGTCAGAAGGAAGATAATCCAGATTCTTATTGGAGAAGGGAATTGTGGTTGAATAGTTACTGACTGGTGGTCCTCCTAAGGGCCACCCCAGTGGTTAGTGGTAAATTCGTACTATAGTTTAGTTGCTTCTACAGCCACAGTCGGTTCCCTATATACTCCTTCCAGTCAGAATTTGATGGACCCTCTAGTATTACCCAACTCAACCTTATTCGTCAGCAACTTTATGGCATTCATCCACCTGATATTGAAGAAAGACGTATGTTCTTCGTGAAAGGGCTTTAACAGGTTGAAGCTGACCTTCTAAATCTGTATTTGAGTGCTTTTCTTTATGTTCGTCTACAGAACATTGATGATTGACCCAACATCATACTTCTTCTTGAAGCTGGTTTTTACTTTTCCCCCCCCCATGGGAACTTGATACGTTGTGGCGTTATGTATTTGCCCAGTTATTCTCTGGTTCCGAGAAATTATTTGGGGGAATGGTCCATTCTGGTTTAGGTGTAGCTGGTCTCTCGCCTTCAGGAATCGGCTTAAACCACGTAGTGGTCGACACCTTGGGAATGTGAGCGTTATCAGTGTCCTCCAGATCTGAGACATGCCCTTCATCCTGCATTGGAATGTCATCTGAAGATTGTTCAGAATGTTCTGATTCGGGATCAGATATGTGCATCGAAGAGTCAACAACAGCATCTCTTGTGTCAGTGATCTGCCATCCAGTTGAGGTAAGAGCTGGATGTTGTTTGGAATCAGATGCTCAGACGCCCGTTGGATTTCTTTCGAACTTTGTCATTCATTTTTGCCAAGCCCTGCCCCCCCCCTAACTTAGGCAGTAGAGTGAGTTTATTTCTCCCCCCCGTAGGAAGGAGTGTTGAGATGACCCAGAAGAAGCACCTGAATCGTGTCTTCTCCTTTTTGTTGACTTACCCTGGTTTGATCCAGCTGAAGGGCCTTCATCATCATCATCGTCTTCATCATCATCACTGTCATGCTTTCTTTTGTGGTTTTTAACCCTGTCTTTAACCTCCTTATCCATGGCATCTTCATCTGCTATTAATGCTTCCATAAGAGCATGGTATAGATGGTAGTTGGCAGGGAACCTACCTTCCGCATTTCTAGAATTGACTGTTGGTTATTTTCTGTATTGCAGGACTTGTTTAATTCTGTTTAGAAGAGAGCACTCTTTAGATCAAATTCTTTACGATCAACTTTATCAGTTGACCTGAATGAAGTATGTTGGATATTGGTTTATCCTCACCTCGTTCCTTTTTGATTCCTGATAATCTCCTTCGGACTCTTTTAGAGTCTGATTCTGTAGACTCTGGGCAAGGCCAGCACAGAGTATTTCTCGATAAATCTGCAGTGTGTTGTTCACATGAATCTTAAGGAGAAGCATCATCAAGTTTTGTTCTAGATATTTATCAACAACCGTAGGAACTTGGATTTATTTGAAGCACAAAATCATCGAATGAGTGATCAGTCATCTTTCTTCAGACATCTCTTACTCCAATTTCTTGCCACCTTCTAGCTGGAAGGGCGATAATGGATTGATATTTCTGTGAGTAGTTGTGCGTGGTTTGTTATAGCTTCCGTGTTGATTGGGGAGGTGTGCCCAGGGAGAGGTTTGCAGATGAGTAATCAGGTGATGGGACTCGTTACAGGATGGGTTGACGTGACGGTTTGATGACTTGGATCAGGTATGGTGGAATCAGACTCTTCTTATCTTTAGATTTATCCTGAGCAATCTTTGTTTGGTTTGTCAGAAAGAAAATTGTTACCCAAAGTTGATCAGGGTCTTTCGAGATTTTTTTCATGGAGTACATTGACCAGAATGACTTTCTGGATTATCTTCGATGGACTCGTTAGTCTGTTATGGCTTCAGGTTTTCATCGACCTCTTGGGTAGGCTGATAGCGAGGAATTTATAATCCATGTGCTCCGGGTTTGGTACTGCAGAGACACATGAACTTTTCCAGAGTCTGATCCAGTCTGGTCTTCTTTCATGGGCTCAGGGTCTGGTCCAGCCAGAGCCTCATGTGCTTTTTCAGGGTCTGATCCAGCCTGGCCTTGTGTACTAACAGGTATGCTTACTCCTGATGTTACTCTGACGAATCTATTCCCCTTGATCTTTATCACTTACCTTAGGGCACAGCGGCTTCTGTTGCACTTCAGTTCATTCTGAATCAGATGTTGATGACGAATTCATGGAAACTCACTTTTCTGATGTTTCATATTCAGGTTGAGAGGAGGGTCCAAGTTTTTGAATCTATGGAGGAGCTTGATCATGGTACAGGATAAAACTTGATTCCTAGTAGTTCCTTTTCTTCATTTGTCTGTTCGATCATGGGATTGTGACTATTTGTTATCGGGTTACAATGTCCTTTCACTTGCCACTACTTCAGGCAGTTTGGGAGTTGTTTCAGATACTGGATCCCTGATCGTTACTCCTCCAACAGGTGCCTGACCTTGTGGCAGAAAGGCTGTATCCAAGCTAAGCTTAATAGCTCGTTCCATGTCAGCATCAGCACCTTCACCTTCTCCCTTTTCTTGATGCGCGTCCAAACTCATCTTCTTAGCCAGTTCGAGATCAGGATCATCACCTTCTTCTTGAGGTACAGATTTCTTGCATGAGCATTCATCATCTTCATCAACAAGTTGGAAAGTAGGCTTTCCTTTCCTAACATTATGTGGAAAGCTTATGGCTTGGAGATTCTTTGTCGGAGCAGGAGCTGGCTTGGATTGTTTGTATGGAGCTAGAGTAGTGGTTGTGGGTTTTTTTGGGTGGAGCACGCTTTGTTGCTGGTTGACGCTATGCACTTCTTGCGGGGTTTTTCTTTGTATTCTTAGCAACCATTTCCAGATACTTGGGATAATACGAAGATTGTTGAATGGCTTCAGTAATCAAGGGATCAAGAATTGCCATTCCAAACACTTCAACAGTCTCACCTTTTGGGACATACTTGAGATTTACTAATATAAAATCATCTCCAGTATTGTAATGAACTGCAGAAATCAGGACGTCAATGGATTGTTGTTATTGCTTGCAAGCTAGTAGATTTTCACCGTGGGAAAAACCGTCCATAAGGAATGAGGAGAGGGAGTAGTTCTTACTTTGGTCCCTTCAAGACTGGCTATGTGACTTGGCTTTTGCTTTTACTGTGTGAGAAAAATGGTCTGGATCCCTTGAGTAAGCTCTTCCCATAACAGTCTTGCAATGATCAACATAGTATATAGTGACGATTCCCCACGCATTTGCAGAAACTGGGTGGTTATTTGTTCTTTTTATGTTGTCTGGGTTTGTTCACTGCCAGAAGTTTTCCTGTCAAAGCACTGGTTTGATTAAGGTTAGAATTGCTCGCTCCATGGTGGTACACATAATTTCACCAGTATATTGGTGACAATTTCTAATGAGTTAGGTTACCCCAGCTCTTTATCAAAATCATTCACAGTGTTACCCCGACGGAGGTACTAAACGGTTGAGCTGTGGGGATGATAGGGTAATTGCTAATGCCTTTCTGAGAAGATCAGTACTTAGATCAAACCATTGTTCATCAACTTGACAACTATAAACCCCAGTCTTCTCGTCATATTTCATTGTATTCCAGAATTGTTGCATGTAGATAGCAGGAACACTTGCTGAGGCAGTGAATGCTCGGAAGAAGTTGGTATTACTCAAGATGTCCACTGATATCTGAAAGATGGGGTTCTTTTGAATCTTGTTGTGCATTGAATAAAGAAGGTTTGCTTTTCCCGATTATTAAACCACTGAGAGTGAGGGTACAATCTGCTTCATCTGTTCTTGTCGGTTGCCTTTCTGTAACAAACCAATCACCTCAACCGCATAAAACATTCTTGAGTGGGAACATTTTGTTCTGCCATCGTATTCTGCAAAAGAGTATTAACAAAGAAGACAAACATTGCAGAGAAACGATGTTAGAGAGAACTTTAGCTTTGATTAAAGTCATGTCATTTCACGATTGATTAAAACAAAGGTAACTCTTGTTTGATGAAAATCTACATATGAGGACACAGGATGCAGAATTATCCAACAGGATCAATTACTTGTTAACTAAGTCCGGATGGGAGTTAGAAAAGCAACTGGGTCATTCGAATGGGCCTTGATAGATTATTAGGCCTAATGGGCCAAAATTATGAAACTTAGCCCAAACCGCCGCCAGGCAGAATGCCAACCCGCCGTTAGGAGAATCGAGCAAACCGCCGCGAGGAAGGCACTAAACCGCCATGAATATTATAATAAGATTAACCAACCCGCCGCTTAAAATAAAATTCAAAAAGGGCGGGTTGAATATTTTAATATATAAAAATATTTGACCAAACCGCCGAGAGACGGCGGTTTACGTGTTGGAATAAAAAATATAAAATTATGGCAACCCGCTGTGAATCAACCCGCCATTAGGCAACTCGTTGTGAATCAACCCGCCATTAGGCAACTCGCTGTGAATCAACCCGCCATATGAACCAGCGGGTTGAATAAGTTATTAAAAAATAATAAATTCAACCAAACCGCCGCGGTGCGACCGGTTTTCCCATGAAAAACATTAAATTGATAAAGATAACCAACTCGCCACCTAGCAACATAAGCAACTGCCATCAGGACTAATTTCTAAAATTCAAACAACGCCATCTTGACAAAATCAGCAAATCCTAAGCTTTCCTAGGCTTTCTTCGCATATATTAAGATACACATTACTAAATTCTTTCCATAAACACACTGTCTTTTACTTTCTAAAAGTTAATACGCCACCATGAAATCATAAAACAAATCATTCATATTGTTTGAGACAGAAATCCACACTTCATAAACTTAGTAATCTATGACTTATGAATACATATTTACGAGCAACTACATCTCCATTGCAAATACTACATTGGCATTTTCATCTAAAACGACCCTAGATCTTTTTTGTTCTAACTTTTTAATGGGTTTCATTCGATTCTATTGGATACACACATAAATAAAATGATAAAGATAAAGTTCGATAAATCCTTTGCAAGAATACACTGGAAATCAAAAGATTTGAAACTTTGTTCTTGGCGGCGAGTTGCGTATGAGTGTGTGTGTGTTTTTTTCGTTGACTGGAACTTGATAAGTTTGACCAAAACCAACTCGCCGCCCCTTTTTATACACTAGGTAGGTAAAGTTGGCAGTTTCCGTCCTTAGGTTTCCATCTTCTTTTATTTTTTGTTTTAAGTATTTCTAAGGATCTTCTAAGTTTAGGCAATTGGCCAATTTAGTCCCTATTGGTTAATAAGGTAGGAAATAAAATAAGAATTGCTTTTAAATCATATTCATTAAACTATAGATAACTTTTGGGACCTTTGGTTAATTATTTATTAACTCCCATTCAAATTTTAACTCATTAGTATACAACAACCATCTTATTAATTACTAATTTATAGCATACAACATCCTAAATGACCATGGAAGATTCTCCCAATTACTTCTTTTAGAACCTTGTGTGTATGAGCACATTTTAACATTCACTCTTCCCTCAAACAATGACCCTGTTTTCTATTGAAAGAGCTGTGGGTCGTTGATTGAGATGAAATGATCAGGTGAAACAGCTCTTACTCCCATTGTTTTATATAATCCCATAATGCTTGGATATAAAGTAATCCATGCCCAGACATCAAACCGGGTTGCAATTTGAAGTAATTGCAAGCCTTTTAGTAATTCCAAATGACTTAAAATATTTCCTAAGTTTTTTATTTATTTATGTTGGACCCATGTACAAAGGACTACAGAAGGCATTGTTTTGTCAGCCTTATCCTTCTTGAAGAGTCTGAGAGTTTCAGGGGTCAAACTCCTTCATCGCTAGGCGTGGAAGAAGAAATTCGAAACATTCTCTTGGTAATGCTTGTTTGAGAATGTTGCAAGTTGTAGTTCGTTTTCACGAAGTTGAGTTCAAACCACTTATTTTCCACTTGCTCTCGGATGAAATGGTGACGTTATGTCGATCATGTGTTGTGATGAGAGTGTTGGACATTTTTACAGCAAAGAGCAATTGCACTCTTGTTTCAATGTACAGAGGACATTTTATTGATGTCAATCCGTAGTCTTTTGAGCTGTGATCGCATTCAAAGGATTTGAGCAATAACATCCAGACATGGCGATGTATTCAGACCTCTTGTCTGTTAGTTGATATTGCAGTGGTTTTATGCTTCTTTAATATGACCAGCTAACCAATCTATCTCTCAAGTAATGGCACTTCCGGACGTTACTTCTTCTTGGAATCTTGACATACCGCATGATCTGCACTGCTTAAGCTGTAGTGAATGGAAGTTGCTCTTTCAGATACCATAGACCCATGTTATTGGTTCCTCTTTTCAAGTACCGAAGACACGTTGATAGCTTTAAAAAGTGCTTTTTGGTAGGCTTAGCCTAATTTCTATGCACACATGCATACGGCGATACCAAGGACGGGTTTCTACTGGCTGTTAAAGGTATTTAAGGAGCCAACCATTCATCTAAAATCGAGTTTGGTCAAACAGGAATCCCCTTGAGATCTCGTCTAGTTTCAATTCGATCCCCTTGGTGTTCGACAGGGTCAGAGATACTTATATGTCCACTCTACGATCCATTCCATTTTCTTTAAGGTTCGAGTGCATATTGTGCTTGGTTAATAAAGATGCCTCTAGGGACTTTGAGAGACTTGTTAGTCTAAGAAAAAACACATTTGTCCCTCATTGACATCTGAAATTTGGAGTTCAATTCTTTGGAAATATGTGACACGCATTATGATAAGTTGAGGCAAAAAAAATGATGTCTTTCTACGTTTTATTTGAACAAGTAGAATATGGTTTGCCTGATTTGAGTTAGTGATATTAAGTGGGTTGGTGGTTAGTAGTATAATGAGACATTAAGATAACACGTTAGGGGGTATTCGAAGCTTACAAATACGGGGGAGATACAAAAGTTTTATAGCCAATCCTAAGTTAAAGTTAAGTGTCGGACAAATGCAACATGAGCTAGCAACTGCAGGCTAGAAACGTAGATATAAGAGGGACATAAAAACTCTGTACGTACACTAACGAACGGAGTGTTACGTTTAGATAACAAGTCAACGATGTATTTTGACGCATGCGTTCGATTACATATTTACAAGAACAGGACCCTTTGTTTGAAGCCATGACGCGAATCTCTCTTTGCACGCTCTGCCATCTCGAGAAGCCCCCATACCTACTCTTACACCTCGACAACGCATCTACCACCTCTAACCATCTCACTCAACTATTTGTACTAAATCCTCCTCCCCTCGCCCCCGCTCCTACCCGAAACATACCTCTCTAATTTTCCCATAACTAATCACACATTATCACACTCACTACTCTCTACTCTCCCTCTCACTCCTCCTACCCACCACCCCTTCTCCTCCTCTACTCCTCCCCTCACACCCCCAACTCCCGCTTTACCTCCTCACTTTATCTAAACCCTCCTTTCTGATAACCTCCCCCCCCCAACCCTCCCGCTTCTAAACCTCCCCCCTCCACCCCCTCTATACCTACCCTTCATTCTTCACAATCTTCTAACCCCACCCTCAACATTCTCCCTTTCCCCTCTCATAAACCAATCCCACCGGCACCCACGTTGAAGAAATTGTTGCTCACCAACAAGGATACTCGTTGAGAGTGTGGTCATACACGCCCTTGGCTCAATTCCTGCACTTTAGCAATAAAGAGCCCCGCTCTTCAGGCACGATGTAGACTGTTGTTAGCGTATCACTGGAGGATTATCTGGCTTTCAATCCCTTCTCCGCCGTATGACTGACAACTCTGAAGATCCTTCTTGAAAGACTACCATTCAAATCAGGCCTGTTGATGACTCCATCCACATTTGATAGATGATCATATTCTTGGTTGCGGCCTATTGGCAATCGAAGATCCTTCTGATTGGCCTCCTAATTGATCATGCAACTGGTAGCAAACGCCATTCCTTCTAAAATCAAATGCCTCTCCTCCTGACGATTATCCCTTGTCGCTATGTCCCAACCGAGCTTTTGTTTTTCCCAGTCATCCAACTATATTCATCCGTGAGAAAGTTCTCACTTTGTCAGACTCCACTTGAGAGCGATACAACAATTACCATAGATTGGACGGATCGGTACTAATTCCCCAATTACTTCACAAGCACGATCTTATGTTTTACGCGTTGAATTTCATCTTGCATGCTAGGAGAAGTTGAAACCAGCTAGTCCTTCTACTTCCACGAGCTGCCATTGAAGTTCTATATTGGGTTTCGGACTCTCTGGGCTCCAGTCTGTTCGTATGTGCGGAAACCACGCCACCACAATAGTGATCATATTGCTAAAATGTTTTCTCGGCTGCTGAAGATTCAGGCACTGAAGAGGCCCATTGCGCACATGATATTATCCCAGAGTCATGATCTTTGGTGTACGCATCCTTTTGAGTAGGATTTGCGTGGTTTGCAATTAACGTTTGGTTCGGGTTCCGCTGAATTAACATTCCCGTGCATGGAGCATTCCCTCGGCCGTTTAAACCTCGGTCTCTCCACCAGTAGTAACGGGCTTGATGTGAAGACTGTAGAACATCATCGCATCGGATTGCGGGAGTCCTTCGATGACGTGGGTTCTTATGCAATTCCTTGATGCTCGGACGTATGTGCCATATCGCGCATCGCGTTGACGATTGAAGCACGCGTAGTGAAGAACGGCTGCAATCTTGACGCAATCGGTGTAGACAAAGACCTGTTACCAGGTGGAACAAACTCTTGAGCGCTTAACGTCCTAGTAGCACGATAGGTATGTCTCTATTGACACTCGGATTGAGCGCTAAGGTATTCATCACAAAACATAGGTTTGAACATTACATCTCCAGCCGTGTAGCTTTATCTCGGCTTGGAGCCGAGCCCTGATTGTAAGTTGTACCTGGCAGGGTCTCTTGATGAAAGGCCAGTGACGGCTGTCCTGGAAAACTCACTGGTCACAGGCAAGCAGCGTATCGTCTGATGCCCTTCTCATTCGAACTTGTGCTCACGTTGAACTGTTTGTTTCCATTAACTCGACGCGTACGTTCCTCTTGTTGTAGATTCTCCAATAGCCCTTCACTCGTTATAAGAGTTACCAACGAAAATCAGCAATGTCAGCTCTTGGCTTTGAATATTTCCTCAGTTCTTGCATTATCATTTGTAGGATAGACTACACAGAAGCACCAAAATACTCGGCTCGAAAATGTTAAAGATTCACGCTTACTTGAATCATTGTACCAAGCTCATAAGGGGTTTTGTTGTGACGAGTACTCGCCTATGTGAGAGGGATCAGAGTGTCTGCGGTGCTGAACTCCCACTGCGCCAGTACGCTTCAACTACTCTGGCCCATGAAACATAGGTGCTCTTTTGAGAATATTCATCCATTGTACGTGCGCTTCTCACAAGAGTACGATTTCGTTTTCGACAACGCACGTTTTGTTGAGGACGTTATCAGAACAGACTTTGATGAAACTTATGTCTATCACCTTACATAGTCATTCAGGACATTACACTTTGGTTGACGAATTGCAGTTCCTTTATCTGTGCTGGATGAATCTGATCCTGTCTTTGTTGAGACCAACCTGTATTTTGTTTAGAAATAGGTGATTGACAAATCGGCGTTCTCTCTCATTCCTTTTGATCTCTTAAAAACTTTACTCCATATGAATCTTGAAATAGTCAATCACGATGATCTAAAAGTATTTCTTCCCTTTAATCTACTCTCGGGCACCTCTCCATTGGGACCACACGATCCATGTGAACGTGAGTATGATGAACCTTCATATTGCTGTATTTTCAGATTTTGGTTTCTTTTTTTGTGGCTTGCTAGAACTTCTTGCTTTTTCTATAAGTTGACAGGTGAGCAAAGAGATGATCTTTTTCAAACTTCAATCTGGTAGACCTCTAACCAGATCTTTTCGACAAGATCATTGATTGTGCCGAAGTTTAAATGGTCCCTTTACTATACGACCGCTTCCTCTCTTCTCCTATCTCTAAGCCGCTACTTTCTCCCCTTCTCCCTCACTCCCTCCAATTTTTTTTTTCATTTTCTTTTTCTTTTTGTTTTTCTCTCCCCCTCCTGCCCTATTGCAACTCCCTCTCCTCTAATCTCTATTCTCTTATAGTTCATCCTTTTAACCTCTTCTTACCTCTTTGTCCTAAGCAAAAGCTCTCCAAGAACAATAACATCAATTATTACCGCCAGGACTGTTAATACTGCTGCCCTAAACGCAAAAGTGAATGATGCATTACCCTCAACAACGTTACTCGCTTATTTTTCAGCGCATTCACTAGTAAAGAAGCCCATTGAACATAAAGAACGCAGTGTCACAAACATTTAATTTTAAGATAATATGAAAATTTTATATTACTGTAAGGTTAATAATGTAACTTATTGCTGGGCAAAGCAGAGTCAGTGCTGCAGTAGGGAAAATAGGGAAAATGTGTGTTTTCAATCTTGGTAGACCTCTAACCAGATCTTTTCGAGCAAGATCATTTATTGTGCCGAAGTTTAAATGGTTTAAACGACGATGCCACAACCATGATTTGGACTTGGAAGCTTTGGACAGCAAGCATATCGGAGAAGACTTCATCATATCATCAATCGATATCGTGTACAAATTGGTGCTACGACTACCTTTAAGTATGTCTGCACCATTGATATCACGAACAAAGCAAGTATGCTTTCTGAAAGCAACTTCAAGATCAGAATCACAAAATTGCCCTACAGAGAATAGATTGTGTCCAAGTCCCTCCACGTAGTATACTCTTGAGATCACACTGTCACCAATAACATAATCTCCATAACCCATGATGGCTCCGAAGTGATCATTCCCGAATCTGACTGTCCCTATGAACTTTTCCACAAAATTCTTGAGCTTTGAACGATTCCCCGTCATATGTTTTGAACAGCCTGAGTCCAGATACCAAAGGATGACCTGTACGACCTGCATTTGAAAACAGTCGAGTTTGGAGAGTTTGGAATTTCGGTTCCCCAATTTTTGTTGGGGGCCTGTTGGTTAGCAGGTAGAGTAGAACATTTCACAGAAAGCTTAGTTAAAGGGCACATTTCGCCTAAGGCAAATTTCTTTCCTGTGGGTCTCCATTGATAACCACAATCAAGTTTTCCTAAGGTGAATTTCTTTCCTGTGGGTCTCCATTGACAACCAATATCAGCAAATAGTTTGCCCGTTGCTTTCCAAACCCGCTTGGTCATGTTCAACCTGTTATCAGACAGCTTGCCTTTTGGTTTCCAAATCTGCTTCCCTTTATTCAAGACCTTTTTAACAGTGGGGGTTGCATTTACTGAACTCAAAATATTAACAACACACATTTCATGATTTGCAGAATTTAAGCATTTGTTACACATTTTGCACACAGATTCAGAATTCGAATTAATTACTACACGCCTATAGCTAATGCTAGAATCAACCCGATTCACTTTTGTCCATACTGACTTATTTGTCCTAAGGTGGTCTTCTACTTTCTTCTTATTCTCCCTCTTAGCAGGCAGGATCCTATTTTTCTTTGTATTGCTTCTAGGCTTTGATCCGCTTGCTTCAGTGGAAGTGTTTACTCCTGTAGAAGGAATCACAGGGATATTAGTCTGTTGAACTTTCTGGTGCACGTCGTGTTTTTGTGTGTCGCTAGATGAAGTTCCTGGTTTATCACTAAAAGTAACTTGCTTTTTCCTAGTTACAGGGGTAGAGGGAGCCTTGTTATCTCTTTCATTGAAACTTTTTGGGCAAGTGCCAATCACATATTCTAGCAATTCCTGAGATAGCTTAGTGTATTGACAAGCATAGTTAAGTGCATTATCCAGTGGTTTAACTACTCTAGCTTCCTCTACAATCTCCCTAACTGTTTCTACACTCTCCTTAAGATGGTTGATATAGGTTAAATGAGCACTCCTATTGTTCTTAAGGGGATGCGGGATGGGTTTAACATCAATGGCATACATGCCAGGCGCAAGAACTTTTGGTTTGACAGAACTTCTAGTGGCAACTTTCAAATTGCCTTCTAACTGAGCCTTAAGATCCTCAATCTGTGTTAACAAGGAAGATGTATTTTCATTAGTGCTAGTGCGCGTGATCTTAATAGACTCAAACATTTCCTTGTAATGCTGCTTAACCTTTTCTATTTCTGCTCTTAAACTCTCATTCTGTTCAAGAAGATCAGTGACATCTTTATCATTATAAGGTTCACAACTTCGGTCATTCACATTCGAGACTAGAACTTTCAAGTCTCTAATCACGTTGTCTTTTTCTTGAATCTGATGTTCGAGATTCTTGATCTTAAAGAATGAGTTAAAATCAGGAGCTTCTTGTGATGTTTGTGATTTGTTATTATCAAAACTTTCTTGAAGATGTTGATACTTTAATTGCAAATTTAGGTATTCCCTTTCAAGTTTTGAAATATGGTTTGACTCATTATGAACTTTAGACATCTCAGCTTCAAGATCTAGACAACGTGATTTTTCCACATCATACAACAGTTGATTCGACAAACAATTGGCAATCAGATTCTCATTTTCAATGAGAAGGTTTTTCTTTACAATTTCAGCACATTGCTTGTCTACAGTATTCTGGTCCACTTCATCATTCATTTGATCAAAAATTTCTTCCATTACTTTAACTTCTTTAAAGAGGGCCGTTTGAACTCCTGCAAAGTGTTCTTTAAGAGTTTTGAAAAATGGAATAACTTCAGTGAGGTAACATCTTTTTGTTTGCTCAAAACCTCTTTCCCCTTCTGTAACACCTGTTGGGGTGATTCTCTTTTTGCAAGTTTTGTCAAATTCCGTAAAAAGTTGTGTGAGTACATAAAGATTAATCTTTACTTGACTTTTAGTTGGAAGAACTCTGGGGACAAGCTTGACAGGAGTATTGGGTGGATACACTGTCAATGCTGAAAGTGGTTTTGGAACTGAGGTCTCAGCCTTTTTCCTGTCATTTTCATCTATGGACCAAAATATTTGTTCTGGGGTCAGATTTCTTTGTGGAGCAAAGGTTGCAAGAAGGTTCTCCTTCGAGTAATCTGGGGGGCAATCCTAACTTTATTTTCCACACATAGAGGGCTTTTCATTTTTTCCATCATTCTTCTCCTAGTTATCTCAGCTATCTCACGAGTAGACCTCTAAGTCATGTACCACAAGGGTGTGATGATTTAGTCCGTGACAAGTACATGACCATTATAGAAAGCAGATTGCTTGCTGTTGCACGAGTAGATAAAAGGGATTTTTGTAGCCTATTGCTACCTTGTTCCCATTTCATTTATAAAACGATCTTGGTTTACAAACATGAGTAAACCGTTTGGACAGACTGATCTTGTTTGTATAATCATCTCAACCTTTTTCTATTAACCTTTTTAATGTCCAAAAACTCTTTCAAGTAATTTGTCTCATTTTTGTTTACAATCCCATTTCAAAAATGATCGCTATCTTCCCTCCACTATCTTATGATGGATAAGGGAATAACAAAGTTGCAATTGTGCAGAAAGAAGTTCCGATTTTAAGAAGTTTCTTTTCGATTTCGTCCAAGAAGATAATTTAATCTCATTTTGTTCATTAATCTTTCGTTCTCTATCAGTTAATTCAAACTTAGCCCGTTGTTCATACACCCCGACCAGTTCCTTATATCGCACAAGTTCAGAGGTCAATGAATCATTAACTACCTTGTCTGGCTTATTTGCTAATCTACTTTGTACACCCTGTTGAACACCCTCTTCATGCATTTCATTAATAATTGACATTAATGCATCATTTGTACAGAAGATACATTACTTTGTACACCGTTTTCTTTGTTGTCTTCCAGATACTGATTATACGGAATAATATTACTATCACTCATATATTCAGCATTAGAGTCAACAACGTAGTTGTGTTGTACATCGTTTTGCATCTCGTGCACTTCATGATACTCATCCATATGATCTACAAAGTATCCATGATCTGTACCTCAAATGGAGTAATCAGAGCATTGTTGATGGCCACGACATCATCGTAGATTGGATCTTCCGATTGAAAGATTTACCATGAACATGGTCTTGTAATTAGGACCTCATCCACATCAGAACGAAATGTCGCATTGATCAGCTTCAAAGACATGGTCCACATTGAGTGCCAAATCATCCTCGGGTGAATCATCCACATCATCGTCAAAGTTGGTAACCTGTTCTCCTGCAAGAAACAATGACTGTTCTTCATCCAGTACTGCACCATTCTCCTGGGCTTGCATTAGTAGCATCTTGTCCTTGAAGTAGTCTGAATCCTGAAGTCTCTTTGGCCTTGGACATTCTCGTGCTATGTGCCCTAGTCCGTTACAGTTGTAGCACTTAATGGGTTTAGCTTGACCAGGATTAATAATGCCTCCTCTGTTCTGACCTCCTACATTCCCAGCTACAACATTTCCTCTTGCATTGTTTCTCTGAAATGGTCTTCCTTGATTATTCGCATTGTATCTTCCACGGACATCTTGAACCACAACTCTGCCGTCTTGAACCGTAGCTTTGTTCCTTGCATTAGACGACGTTCTAAGTTGATTGTTTGTTTGAGGAAGATGTGATTTGTACGATTGAGTGAGGAGGGCAAGTGAGTTGGATAAACTTTCAATCAAGTTTTCAGAGAAGACATTCCTGATCAGTGAAAGTTATCAGCAGGAGATGGTTCATTTGAGGATTGAGGAGACTTGGATGATTGTGTTGAATACTGCTGAACTGAGGCATTCAACACTAATGCTAAAGGATCATTATTTGGTTGAAGGAACCTTTCCATCATTGTTCTGTTCTTATTAGCATGTACCTCATGTTGCTTCAAATAGGCATAAAGCTGATCAAAATTAGACTCCTTCAACCCTCTGTTAAGTTTGACTTTAGTTATGAATCTACTCCACTCAGGTAACATGTTGTTCACAAACTTAGAGTTAAGCTGCATTCTGGGCATGGTCATCTTAATGTTTCTCATGTCGTTAATGAGCTTTGTAAACCTAACATAGTAAACATGAATGGTTTCTCCTTTGATTTGACAGAAGTGTTCAAATTCATCGTATAATTGAGATTCTCGGTCATCCTTTGTCAATTCAGAACCTTCCAGAATCATCTCACAGGTCCCAGGGGGAAAAAAAGAGTAAGGTAAATGGGGGGGGGGGGTTTTTGTTTGAGGGGAGATGTTGGGGGTTGTGGGGGTGTGGGAGGGGGTTTGTAAGGGGTGGTTGTGGAGGTGATAGTTGGGGGAGTAGGGGTGTAAGGAAGGGGGGTATAGGATTGGGGATTTGGTAGATGATAGGGAGGGGTAAGTGTGGTTGGGGATAAAATAAGAAGGATGGTTGGGTGAGAGATGGGGAAATGGGTTTGGGAAGGTAGGTTTGGGGTAGGATGTGTGGAAGAGAAATGGTGGAGGGAAAATTCTGTATGTAGGTGCAGGGGGGGAATTGGTGATTTTAAGGGTAGTGATTGATGGGGGGGGAGTTTGAAGTTAAGATATAGGGTGTGAGGAGGTATGTAGTGTATGATGGGGGGTGTGAGTATGTGGGGTGGGTGAGGTGATTGTTGTGGGTGGTTACGGTAAAAGTGCTGGGGTAAGTATTGGTTCAGAGTGATATTAAGTCCCAAGTTTGAAGAATTCAAAAGGGCCAAACTGAGACTCTTCTCGCCGCCAGAGAGCAACTCGCCGCATGAAATAAAAAAGCAACCCGCCGCGGGTTTAGTGAGGCAAACTGCCGTTTGCAATTCTAGCAACCCGTCCCTTAATGTTCCAAACCGCCGTAGCTTCTTTTAGATAATTGCTATTAAAATATTCAAACCGCTGTCAACCTGTTCAAACCGCTGCCTATTACAATAAAGCAAACCGCCGTGTGAACAACTCGCTGCGATGTTAAGCAACTCGCCGTGTGAACAACTCGCCGCGATGTTAAGCAACTCGCCGCCAAAGCAACCCGCCGTGTGTCAGACAGTTGGTCACCTACTAAATAAAATATTCTTTTTACGCAAACCGCTGTGAAGAAATTCTGGCAAACCTCCACGAAGAACAACGACTTATATCACACAAAAGCACTTATAAATCACCCTTTTGAACGATTTTGCTTGATTTCTTTTGCACAACACAGTACCACAAGGCAATAGCAACTAGAAACACCCAAACTTTAACATTACAAACATCAAAATCTGGAGAAATTAAAAAACGAGCTAATAACCTTCAATAGTACACTTTTCGATCTATAACAAGCAAGAAATCGCACATACACACGATCTAATCATCCCATGAGCTCTGATACCAATTGTGGTATATCATATATCATAACATGGGGTCGATTCTTGGACTTGGCTAGTTTCTAGAGAGAGAAACACATGTGAGGGGTTTTCTAGAGAGAGAAAATGTGTTTAATATGAAAAGGGAAAATGACTAGCTTACCTCTTCCAAAGTTGGAAGAGGCTTATATAGTTCTTACATTATACTGGGTATTAGTACCCGGTTTAATACCGAAAATCATACTATTAACTATTAAACTACGAGCTATAATAAACAGTAAAATACACGGGGTGACCGAGTCTTTTTCTAATATCTAACAACATGACACTCCTAATGTGTGGGAAAAATAAATATTGGGTTGCCTCCCAAAAAGCGCTTGTTTTTGTTCGAGTCACGAGCCTGACTCTACCCTTATTTAACAGATAAAGGGGAGGGTTCCCCTACGCTTGAGATCAAGTGCGGGTGATAGTAACGGTACACACCATTGTGGTGGGAAAGAGTAATATTTTGAAAAAGTGATTGTTTAATTTTGTACTGTGTGTTTCCTTAATCCTAACATTCTCTACTTCTTTTGGCCTATCAAATAAACTAAGTTCTTCTCCTAGAGGAGAAACTTCCTTAGATTCTAATTCCTAATCATCATCAAACATCTCCCAGTTTAAAATATCAACACCTAGGGATACACTTTTTCCTAATAAACCCGGTTTAAATCCATAATCTTTCTTAGGGTAATCTATACCTGGGTTATAATAACTATACACATCCTTAGGATAGGAATTTGCCACGTGGGGTAAAGGCGGTGTTTGAATTGTTAAATAAGCTACTACCTTCATCCTAGAACTATCCAGACTATGTGGTTTGATGGGTGGTTAGGGGCCTATTACGTCTCCTAGACTTACATCTAAGGATGGACTATTGAGTAAAGGTTGAGGCTCTAGTCCATCAAAACTAAGAACTTCCATAGAACAGTGATTTTTCTAAAGGGTCTGCCCATCAAGACTTCAGCCATGTCGCTCATGATATATTCTCTTGTGTCTTCTAACATAACAAAATCCGTTATATAGGTGAAACTACCTACAAACACGTAGATATCCCTAACAATGGCAACTAGGTTCTTTCCCGTCCCCTCTAGTCTATCTACCATTATTGTATTATAGGCTTTACGCGAGATAATATTCTTTGGTAGAAAAGGGTCAAGATAGGCAGTAAACTTCCTAAAGCCTATCATACATTCAAATGCAAGGACATCCCCGTCAAAACTATTAATAATTCTTTCACGGTGTAATGTCCCCGCTTTTCCATACTCACTTAACTCATTAAGAACTTCCTCATCACCCGAGTCATTGTCAGAGTGAGGAAAGGAAGAGACGAGAGGTGTATCTACCAATCCATCATTGGACTAAGGGTCATTTATACTGGTCTCATTAGGTTGGTTGGCGAAGCAATTAAGGAATCACTCAATACTCTCTAGGCAAGAGTCAACAAAGGCCGAAATTTTCTGTAGCTCATAGAGCTCTTGGACGGCTCGTGCGCGCAGCGCAGCTGGTAGGCTATGACGATTATTGGTTGGTGATGGATTCACGTTCTCCATAGTGAAGAATGAAATAGTCAATGGAGATTACGAACAAACACACAAAGAAGACATAGACTGAAAGAAAGCTAATATGCGGAAATTAAAGTCTTACTTGAAAGGATTCAAGTAAGTAGAACTAAGCTAAACTATGATCAAAACCTAACTATTCCCCAGGCGGCGGCGCCAAAAACTTGATGTGGGTCTCGTAAGACTTCTACATGAAGTTTTACAACTCCCTAGGCAGAGCACCTAATCATTGTAGTAGTAGTATAAGCAAGACTCAGGGGGTTGTTATCGTTCACTCGAGGAATAGGTTGGGAAGGCTTGATCACGGTGTAATAGAATTCTAGGGGTTGAGGGAAGATTATTTTTGTATTTTTATGTTTTATGGAAAGCAGGTAAATCATATATTTGAGAGGTTTAGTTGGTTTTAGCTATTAAACTAATAATAAACTACGCTAATGGTGAAAACAATATAATAAAAATATTGTATTCATTTAATCATGTATTACTCCCTAGATTGCTTCTCCTAGTGTTGTTGCTTTGTTACACTTGTGATGATCTATGTAATTATTTCCCAAGTCATGAACAGATTACACGAAC
>BQNB010020224.1:0-39079 GCA_026074375.1 Tanacetum coccineum | reverse complement strand
AAAACGTTGGGCTTTGTAACAACTTATAACTTGGTTTCAAGACAGTTCTTGTTTGATGAGTTGCGAGACCGGGTTGTAAATTTGTATTAACCGATTGTGTGACCAAGAAAAGACTTAAGATTTAATAAACTCGTTCTAAACCAGACGCTGATAACTTTATTCAGCAAAAATTTGTTGTTTCGACACTTCTCCATATACAAAAAATTTTGGCTAAGTTTGACCAGGATATTTAATCCATCAAAACAGGTGTCTCAAAAATATCATTACAGATCTTATGCCTGATATAACCGCGTCATGAAGAAAGTCTCTTAATAGTGAAAACATCAAGAATAAGGTGTAGTCGCGTGAGTATGTTTGTATAAGTTTTTGAATGTCCGAGGACGGGGTCTCGTTTCTGCTATTTGTAATGTTCGATGATTCACATCAACGTGGCTTATGGATGTAAGTACCCAACTTACTTGGTAGTACTAGGATATATCGCGACCTAAGTCTTCGTACTAGTGGTCCGAAATGAATAGTCCGACTATCTGTTTCGTCGATAGGTGTTTATCTCGTTTAAGGTGGGGTTGCATTACCTATTGGCTAAAGTTGTACCAGTTGGGATGTATCGTGACTTAAGTCTTCGCACTAGTGGACCGCTCCAGGATCCAACAACAACAACCATAACGACAATAACTATAACGAATGATGAGGGGATGCAGAGGGTGAGGACCCTCCGAGAAACCATATCCCAAGTATAATGTTCAACAAGTGGGAGGAGCTCGCGGGAGAGCTTATGCGATCGACGACGAAATATGGTACTCAGTCGTTAGTTCGAGGATGAATCAACTTCATTGGTTCAAGTGTGTAACAAGTCTGTTAGTTCCACGAACAGTTCATGATTGCAAGGATTTGCAATAGCAAAAGTAATAGCTTAAGAATGAGATCATGTAGTTCAAGTGAAGCCTTACTGTTTTCGCTGAGTGGTAAGAAAAGATTGCATTTCTAGACCTTTTAACGGATTCCGGTGATTATCGGGTTCAGGTTCTTACTCGTCTCGTATCGGATACCATTAAGGCCACTCATTTATAATTCATTATTTGCATAAAGAAGCATCCCAATTTATGGAAATAATGAATTGATAAACTTATGGTTCGGGGATTTACAATTTATTTATTTAAATGAAGAGGCGTCCCAATCCTTTCAAATAAATAAATTATAAATCATCCTACTTAATAATTCCTGATGCAATACGCGTACTCACATAACTTTCAAGGTGATGGATGACATGACGATGCATGTGCTTTAATGAGTATAGGACGAGTGATTAAAACTCGTCTTTGGAGACTAGGAGTAAAAACTACCAGGCAATATCGACATACAGTTCAAGATAGATAATGAGTACTCGGTTAGTGTTAGGATTTATGTTTTCCTAACTTAGTACCGACAGTACAAATAGTTAGTACTGATAGTTATAGTTAGTACCGAGAGTACAAAATGTTAAGTACTGTTAGTTAGTACTGTTAGTAGAAAATAGTTAGTGCCGTTTAAGAGATATGTATAAGTTATTTTAGGAAAAGATATGTATGCGTTTTGTAAGCCTGTTAGGGTTTATCCTTAGTCTATAAAAGGATCCCTCTTGGCATAGTTAGACAGACGACCAAAAGATATCTCATAGCAATATCATATCTCAATAGTTAGTAATCTGTAATCATTCAAAAGCAGATTAATAGAAGTTATTATTTAGTTATTCATTGTTTTTCTTAGTACTTGTGTTAAGATTCCGCATTAACACATAGTATTCATAATCAGTGTTTCTACATAGTCAATTGTATTTATACATCTTGGCTATCATCCTTAGTAGGCTGCATAGATCTATTCAGTTTAGGAATAACAGTTAGAGTAATTAAGGTAAGGGTCTCTATGAGCGAGTCAACATAGCAATTATCCTATAAATCCTCCTATTACAAGTCTCGCCCATACAAGACTTGTAATACTTAGATTTATATACAATCACGTGTAAACAGAACTGTGACGAGTCTTGTTAACATAGCAATCATCATATCAATCCTCATATTACAAGTTCCGCCCATACAAGACTTGTAATACTTAGATTCATACATAATTCCATGTAAGCAAAAATTATGACGGTCTCCGTGTAATACGATATTGTATATAACTATGAAGAAAATAATATTCTTAAAGACCATTGATCAACTAACGATGCCTGAGAACGAAGTGAGACCATGGTGTAATTCACAATGTCTGACGAGTAGAATAAGACCATTGTGTAATTCACAATGTCTGAGAGTAGAATGAGACCATTGTGAAGTTCACAATGTCTGAGAGTAGAATGAGACCATTGTGTAATTCACAATGTCTGAGAGTAGAATGAGACCATTGTGAAATTCATAATGTCTGAGAGTAGAATGAGACCATTGTGCAACCCACAATGTCTAAATAAAATAAAATGACGCCATTGTGCAACTCGCAATGCCTTAAGAAACGTTCTGGTATTTATATGAGTAACTCTTATATAAATAAATGTGTGATCTACGCAAAGGATTCAAGCAAATATATATTATATATATGTATGATATGTAAGCACTTAATGCAGCACGTAATGTAAGCAAATAAGCACGTAGTGTGTATGCACTTTGAAAATGTTTGATGTGATGCAATGAGTAATAACTTCTATTAATCTGCTTTGAATGATTATAGATTACTAACTATTGAGATATAATTTTGCTATGAGATATCTTGAGATCGTATGTCTAACTATGCCAAGAGGGATCCTTTTATAGACCACGGATAAACCCTAACAGGCTTACAAAACGCGTACATATCTTTTCCTAAAAGATCTCATACATATCTCTTAAACGGTACTAACTATTTTCTACTATCGGTACTAACTAACTGATCAGTACTTAACATTTTGTACTGTCAGTACTAACTATAACTATCAGTACTAACTATTTGTACTGTCGGTACTAAGTTAGGAAAACATAAATCCTAACAATCCTCCCTTAAACATGAATGTTGAACTCTTTTAACTTCATGTTTCTTTAACTTCTTTAACGCATAGAGGATGTATCCAAACACTTTTATTATTTCTTGATCTTTTAAACTCTATCCTTCTTCAGCAGCAACTTTGTCTTCTCAGCAACACAAGCAACATCTTTTCCAGCACTAATCCAACTAATTGCATTGTAGTTTTTGCAAACTATCAGCCATTAAACTGGAATTAATGTTCCTTACCAGTAGTTTTTTGCTCTGGTATAGTTAACTCTTTATTTTAAAAACATGGTGATTTCATTACGCAACAGTTTTTAGTAAACTATCAACCATCAACGGAATTGATTGTCTTTAACCAAAAACCGTTTGCTTTTGGACTAAGCCGATATGCTTCATTGCAATAACATGGTGCATTGATAAACCATATAGTTTTTAGCAAACTATCAGCTATCAACAGATTTGATTAGTCTTTACCATGAACTATTTCATCATGGACTAGCCAACTCTTAACCATGAAGCAAGGTGAGTTTGAGAAACCCTATATGTGTTTGGTAAATTGCCACCATAAACATATTTGAGAAGTCTTTACCACATACTTGTGCTTGTGGACTAGTGAGCAGTTCTTATGCCTGTTAAGCATGGTGAACCTGATGACCATTTGTTGTGTGGTGGTTAGCCAACACTCAAACCCTTCTCAATCCCATCAATCTTATTCTTCATGTTCTAACTCTGCAAGTATCTTCTTGATAAACCTGATCAACTCTAATGCCATAGTACTGTCTTCTTCAGACTCCAGCTTTAACTTTAGCATTTGCACCAGTACTTCCTTTTTCAAAGGATACTTCTTCTCTACAAGCATATGTATGACTAATCCTCCCTCAGTCATTACAGTGTGTACTCCTGAAGAACCATGTAGCTTCCAACTCACTATATTCCAATCCAGCTGTGAGTTCCAAAACTTATCTTCATCATCTGGGTTGAACATAACCATCAAATCTCCCCAAAGTACTCTATCAAAACCATCAGGTATCTCATCTTGAAATATGTCCATTACCGGTTGATACACAACATTCAAATCTTCTCTATCAAATATGGACAATACCCTCATCAAGGTGCTAAAATATCTCTTTTGTCCATTGCTTCTAATCACCACATTTTGATTAATTTCTTCAAGGTGTTCAGCTTTATCAGCCTGTGGTTTAGTTCCAAGACACTCTGTTTTCTATTCTTTGATTGGATATTTCCTGTCAAGTATTTCATAATCTACTTCCTTTTCTTCATCTGGAACTATAGTTAAGTGTAATCTCAGCTCATCATTCTCTTTCTCACTGTCATCTTCAGAAGTATTTTGAATGTGTCTTCTTTTCCTTGACCTTTCAACTTTTTCCACTAGTACCAAGTTTTCTCTTTCTGTACTCTCTTCTTCTTCTACTCTCCTCTAAACTTCTTTTTTACTTTCCCCTTGATACTATACACTTTTTAGGAGGAAACAACTCCTTTCTCATTCATCCTTTTGATCAATCTTTAACTTCATTCACAGACCCAATAAGAAAATCCTTCATCTGACCTCTTTAATCTTCTCATACAAGCTTGTAGCTTCCTCAAAAATTCCTTGATCTTCAATTCAGCATGCTTGAAGTTTCCTACAATGCTTCAATGGTCATCATTTGATTTCTCAGTTGATTCTTTGTTGGTGGTTCCTTTTTCCTTTCCTATGGCCTCTGATCTCGTTGATGCAGGAATTTTTCTTTGAGCAGCAATTATGTCATGAAGGAACTTTGCTCTTTCTTCTATTGTAAATTGCTCTCTTTCTTGTTCTTGAAGCTTCTCAGCAAGAAGTCTATCTGCCTCAATCCTTGCCTTTATATCATCAAAATTTCTTATGAGAGCTTCATTGGTAGCTTTTTCTTCAGCTAATCTGTTTCTTTCTTCTTCACCTTCCCACTCTTCTTGTATCTTTCTAGCCATCTCTTCATCACTTTCAAGCTGTTTCAATTTCTTCTCAGCTTGAGGAATATCATCAGATTCACTTTCAGATTCATCATCCTCTTCAATTTTCCTCTTTCCTTTGTCTTTTGGATCTATTTTTGGAAGAGGCTTTAATGTCAGAAGTGATCTTGTAGAAGTAGGCCTAAGGTCCTAGTCAGTTTTCTTCCAATATCCATCAACTCTACACCTTTCTCCTTTTCTCTAGAAACTGCTTTGGCTTGACTCATGTTGAGACGAACCTTAGCTATTGTTTCATCATCTCCAATTATTATAGAAGTGGGTGTTTGAGTGGCTTGAGTAGCACTTCCTTCTTCAGTATGATCTTTAGTACCTTTTCTTTGCCCATCAGTACTTTCAACTTGCTCTTCAGTACCTTCAATGTGCTCTTCAGTACCTTCAATGTGCTCTTCAGTACCTTCATTTTTCTCTTCAGTACCTTCATTTTGCTCTTCAGTACCTTCAATTTGCCTGTCAGTACTAACTTTAGATCCGTCAATACTAACTATTGGTCTGTCAGTACTAACTTTCTCCATGTCAGTACTAACTCCCTCCTTGTCAGTACTAAGTACATCTTCAGTACTAAGTATGTTATCATCAATCTCCTTGTCTTCATCCATCATTTCTCTTGTCCTCCCCTCATCTTGAGCATTCTCTGTTTCCATATGATCAACTGTATCTTCAGGAATTTCATCAAACAGAGGATCTCTTTGAACTGATGATTCACCTTTAGCAAACTTTTTTTTTGAAACCTTGTGAGAGGTTTACCTTCAAAGCTTTTTCAAAATGACCACACTTGTGTTGCTTGTCAGAAAGGAAAGCAACACAAGGCCTCCTGTAAGGCCAAAGCAGTAAGCTCTATTAGCCACACCCTACAACTTCTTTATATGGATTTATTTGGACCTACATCTGTAAGAAGTTTAAACCATAAGACCTATTATCTAGTTATCACTGATGATTTTAGCAGGTTTAGTTGGGTATTTTTCTTAAGAACTAAGGATGAAACTAGTGGAATCCTTAAGGACATTATAAGATAGATAGAGAACCAAATTGAATCAAAAAGATAAAACTATTAGATGGTGATAATTGACAGAATTTAAGAAACAGGGATGGGTTATTGAAATCTGTGGCTAAAGGGGATCAAGAAAATACAGTATATGCAAACTCCACAACAAAATGGAGTTGCTGAGAGAAAGAACAGGACCCTTATTGAGGCTGCAAGGACCATGCTTGCAGATTCATTTTTACCTAACACTTTTTGGGCTGAAGCAGTTAGTACTGCTTGTTATGTTCTAAATAGGGTATTAGTGACCAAGCCTCATAATAAGACACCTTAAAGACTTTTAACATGGTAAGATACTAATTATAAAGATATATAAGACCTTTTGGTGCATGTAAACCATCTTGAATACCATTGACCACCTAGGCAAGGTTTGCTGGAAAATCATATGAAGGATTTTTAGTTGGGTATTCTCTACAAAGCAAGGCTTTTAGAGTATACAAAATTTTTAGAAACCAGAAAGAGTTGATAGAAAACCTTGCACATCACCATTTTAGAAAACCAAACCTGATGTTACATGGGAAAAGACAACTTGCTTTTTTGAACTTGATAATTAACTGATTCTATGAATTATCATCCTGTTAGTTCAGAGAATCAAGCTAACCTACATGCAGGTCAACAAGAAGCTAACCAAAATGCAGGTACAGAAGACATTATTGATGCAGGGGATTCTGAAAAAGAAGATGAATCTGCTCAAGACTGCTTTGTACTGCCAATATGGCCTTCTTATTCTTCAACAATCACTCTTGCATTAACAACAGATGATAAGAGAGAAGGTCCAAGAGAGGAAGAACAAGTCTTTTTGGAAGAACTTGAAAGACTTAAGAGGCAAGAAAATGAGGCTAATAAGGAAGCTGAAGCTCTCAGGAAGAAGTTTGAACAAGAAACTGAGAACTTGGTTATTCAAGAAGGAGCTGCTAAGCCTAGCAGTACTAACATTTTTAGTACTGTTAGCACACCCAGACTAAAGCCTAGCAGTACTAACCTAGTTAATACTGTTAGCTTACCAGTTAGTACTGCCAGTCCTCATGAGGGACTATCTCTTTCTGATCCAACAAATCCTGAAGAAGATGACTCAGAAATACCTCCACTTGAGGATATTTATCAAAATTCCACTGATGGTATCTTCACTACTTCATCTTATGATGATGAGGGTGCAGTGGCTGACTTCACAAACTTGGAAATTGTTATGAATGTTAGTCCTATTCCTAGATCAAGGATTCATTCCTCTCATCCTTTAGCTCTTATTCTAGGAGATCCAAACTCAGCAGTTCAAAGAAGCAAAGTAAATACAAGTTCTGGAGCTCATGCTTTTGTTAGCTATGTTCAAAAGCAAAAGAGAACTAACCATAAGGACTTTCATCATTGTTATTTTGCCTTGTTTCCTGTTCTCATGTCTCAACATGAAGCCAAGAAGATTTCAGAAGCTCTTGAAGGTAAAGCTGGGTTGATGCTATGCAAGAAGAATTGTTTATAACAGTTTGAGAATACAAAAATTTGGGTCATAGTAAAGAATTGCCTTATGGGAAACAAAGGTTAACGGTACAAAGTGGGTTTATCGAAATAAGAAGGATGAAAGAGGAGTTGTTGTCAGAAATAAAGTAAGGTTAGTTTCTCAGGGAAATAGGCAAGAGGAAGGGATAGACTATGATGAGCTTTTTACTCCTGTTGTGCCTAGACTTGAAGCATAAGGATCTCTTTTTAGCCTTTGCCTCATATATGGGCTTTATAGTCTATCAAATGGATGTGAAAAGTGCCTTCCTTTATGGGAAAATTGATGAAGAGGTATATGTGTCTCAACCACCAGGTTTTCTAGATCCTAAATATCCCCAGAAAGTCTACAAAGTGGTAAAAGCTCTGTATGGGTTACATCAAGCTCCCAGAGCCTGGTATGCTACTTTATCCACTTTCTTGTTGAAGAATGGATACAAAAGAGGAACCATTGACAAAACTCTCTTCCTAAAGAAGGACAAACATGATATCATACTAGTTCAAGTCTATGTGGATGATATCATCTTTGGGTCTACAAAGAAATCTTGGTGTGATGAGTTTGAGGCATTGATGAAGAGTAGATTTCAGATAGTCAAAGGGAGAGCTCACTTTCTTTCGTGGATGTGCAAGTCAAACACAAACCAGATGATATCATTTATTAGTCAGGATGAAGTAAGTTGCAGAATCCTTAAGAAGTTTGACTTTGGCCAATGTTAATACTGCTAGTACACCAATTGAACTTAGATAGCTTTAGTCAAGATGAGGAAGGCCGAATGATGTGGATGTTCATCTCTATAGTCCATGATTTGGCTCTTTAATGTTATCTAACTGCTTCTAGGTTCTGATTATTATGGTATGCAAGTCTGTGCTTGTTCTAGGTTTTTTTTCCAGTCACATCCAAAGTCTTCTTCATCTAAGAGCTGTCAAGAAGAATTTTAGGTATCCTAAATGCAAACCCAAATGGGTCTTTGTATCCTAGAATTTCTTCATTTTGAGACCTGGAATCCTACTCTAATATGTGACTATGCTGGAGCAAATCTGACAGGAAATCCACACAAAGGTAGTCAATTTCTTGCAGAGACTCATTCTTGGCAATGCAAAAAGCAGACCATTGTGGCTACTTCTACTACAAAAGCATAACATATTTGCAGCTAGCAAGCTGCAGTGGGCACAGTTTTTGTGGATTCAAATCAAATGTTTAGACTATGGATCCAACTTCATGAACACAAAGATCTACATTGATAAAGAAAGTACCATTTGCATTGTAAAGAATCCAGGTATATCATCCAAAGAGCAAAGCACATTGCTATTAGGCACCATTTCATAAGAGCAGCTTATGAAAAAGAAACACATTCAGGTGTTAAAATTTCACACTGATGACAATGTAGCTAGATCTACTAACCAAGGCATTTTTGATGATTAGCCAGTTTTCAGTCCTGGTTGTTTACTATTGGGGTGATAAATCCATAAAGCTGCATTGGTTAAAGGGCGCATACGTTGTGTGTATAGTAAAGGGAGGCAATATGCTGTGTTGTATAGTTTGTATAAAGAAACATGTTAACCATAGGTGATGCATTTCCAGAGGTTTGATAGAGTTTAGAGAGTCATTGAGAAGAGTTATTGATGGTACTGAAGCACTCCAGTTACCTACATTGTTCATTCTTTGGTTGGACAAAGTTAGTACCGCTGGGCAAAGTTTGTACCGCTATAGAGACGTTAAAGAAAAATACCGCCAAGGGTACAAAGTGTAAATTGAAACGGTTTCCTTGAAATTAGGTCTCCTAAACCTATATAAACCCATCTCAATTGCGCAGTTCCTTACGCATTCTCTCTCTAACATACATTCGCATTTACAAGCCCTAATATCTCTCTTAACGACGATCTCTCTCTCAAGTAAAATGGTTGTTCTTGATTCATGTCCGAAGCATAACATGGTCGCATATTTGGAGAAGTCTGAAGGGAATGCAGAGTTTCACGAGATCATTGATTTTCTTAAGCGAAGTTCCATTCATCATGCTCTCACTGTAAGTCCTGTTGTATCTACTACATTTGTTGAACAGTTTTGGACGTCTGCTAAGTCCAAAACAATCAACAATGTTAGGCACATTACTGCCAAAGTAGCTGGCAAGTCTGTGTCTATCTCTGAGGCATCAATAAGAAGTGATCTTCTTTTTGATGATGCTGATGGGATAGACTCATTACCTAATCAGGCTATATTTGATGCTATACAGCTAATGGGGTATGAGGGGGATTTAACAGTGTTAACATTTAATAAAGCTTTGTTTTCACCCCAATGGAGGTTTTTATTTCATACAATTAATCATTGTCTTAGTTCCAAAAGTACCTCTTGGGATCAAATTCCTACTAACATTGCCACTGCTGTCATTTTGCTTACATAATAATCAGAAGTATAATTTTTCTAAGTTAATTTTTGATGGAATGCTTAGACATTTAGATGCTAAAAAGAAGTTTGTCATGTACCCACGTTTTATTTCCATCTTTTTAGATAAACAACTAGCTAATGTACCTGTACCTTTAGATCATTTTCCTGTAAATGCTTTAACAAGTAAGGTCTTTTCATTCATGGTTAAAAAGGGTAAACATTTCTCAGGGAAAGTCACCCCTTTATTTGCTTCAATGTTGGTACAACCAACTGAGGATGAGGGTGCTCCTTCAGAAAGACCATCTGAAGCACAACCTACACCCTCTCCTGCTCACACTAGTGAAGTACCTTTTGAGCCACAGACTGACTCATCTCCTGCTCACACTAGTGAAGTACCTTTTGAGCCACAGACTGACTCATCTCCTGCTCACATTAGTGAAGTACCTATTGAGCAACAGAATGACCCATCCCCTAGACCTTCACCTTCTATTTCATCTGATTCTATTCAGAAGTTCTGGTGGGAAATCTTGGTGTCATTCTTCAGTGATTAAATCCTTTCAGGGATTGAGGATTGAAATGACTATCCAAGGTTATGATCTTTGTCTATCTTTTGTTGCAAGGTTTCAGATCAAGCCAAAGAAATACAACACTTGAAGGCTCAGAATCAAAAAGCTCAAGAAGCAAGCTAAACCTGTAATCAAACACCACAGAGCATGGATGCAAAGTGTCTCCTTAAAACAAGATTGGCAAGAAAGAGATCCTCAAAGAAACAATGGTGTTGCACAACGAGTCTGTATCCAAAACAGGGGAGGAAGCTGAAGTTTACTAAAGGTGAACCTTCAGTCCAAAGAGATCCTCTATTAGATGAAATTCCTAAGGATACACTTGATCATATAGAAACAGAGAATGCTCAGGATGTGGGGAGGACAAGAGATATAGTGGGTGAAGAGAAGGAAAATGATGAAAATATACTTAGTACTGAAGATGTAATTAGTACTGACAAGGAGAAAGTTAGTACTGACAAGGAGAAAGTAGTATCGACAGACCAATAGTGGTAGTAATGACGGAGATCATAAGTTAGTACTGACAGGCAAATTGAGGTACCGATGAGAAATTGAAAGTTACTGATGAGCCAAAGAAAAGGTACTGTAGATCATACTGAGAAGGAAGTGCTACTCAAGCACTCAAAACACCTATTCTACAAATATTTTGGGAGATGATTGAAACAATAGCTAAGGTTTTTTCTCAACATGAGTCAATCCAACAGCAGTTTCTCGAGTTGAAGGAGAAGTGTAGAGTGAAGACTATTGGAAGAAAACTGACCAGACTTGGCCTACCTCTACCAAGATCACTTCTTGGACAATTAAAGCCTCTTCCAAAAATTGATCCAAAAAGACAAAGGGAAGGAAAATAGAAGAGGAGATGAATATGACAAGTGAATCTGATTGGTATTCATGAAGCCTGAGAAGAAGTTTAAACAGCTTGAAAGTGAATGAAGTGATGGCTTGGAAAATCAAGAAGAGTGGGAAGGTGAGAGAAGAAACAGAAATTAGATGCAGACAAAAGCTACCACTAAAGCTCTCATCAAGAAATTATGATGATATAAACAGGCCAAGAATTGTTTTTTTTTAGGCAGATTAGACTTCTTGCTGAGAAGCTTCAAGAAGAAGAAAGAGAGCACATTTACAATTAGAAGAAAGAGCAAAATTCCTCATGTACAAAATTGCTGCTCAAAGAAAAATTCACTTGATCAACAAAGATCAAGAGGGCCATAAGAACAGGTAAACATACAAAAGAATCAAATAGAAATTCAAATGATGGACCTAATTGAAGAATTGTAGGAAACTTCAAGCACTCTGAATTGAAAACCAAGAAGTTTGAAGAAATACAAGTCCTGTATGAGAAGATTAAGAGAGGTTCAAGATGAAGATTTTATGTATATTGGGTCTTGTGAAGATGAAAGACTGATCAAAAGGATGAATGAAAAAGGAGTTGATTCCTCTAAAAGTGAAGTGATCAAGGAGGAGAGTAAAGAAGAAGTTCAGGAGGAGAGTAAAGAAGAAGAAAGTAAAAGAAAGAGAAAACTTGGTACTAGGAAAAAGACGAAGTCAAGGAAAAAAAGATTCATTCAAAACACTTCTGAGGATGATAGTGAGAAAGAGAATGATGAGCTGAGATTACATTTAACAATAGCTCCAGATGAGGAAAAAGAAGTAGTTTATGAAATACTTGACAGGAAGTATCCTATCAAAGAATGGAAAATAAAGTGTCTTGGAACTAAACCACAGGTTGACAAAGCTGAACACTTAGAGGAGATTAATCAAAATGTGGTGATTAGAAGAAATGTACAAAAGAGATACTTTAGTACTTTGATGAGGGTGTTGTCCATTTTTGATAGAGATGATTTAAATGCTGTATATCAACAGGTGATGGACATATATCAAGATGAGATACCTGAAGGATTTGATAGAGTACTTTGGGGAGATTTGATGGTTATGTTCAATCCAGATGATCTGAAGTTGTGTTCTTTTTGGAACTCACAGCAGGATTGGAATATAGTGAGTTGGAAGCTACATGGTTCTTCAGGGGTACATACTTTAATGACTGAGGCAGGATTAGTCATTCATATGCTTGTAGAGAAGAAGTATCCTTTGAGAAAGGAAGTACTGGTGCAAATGCTGAAATTAAAGTTGGAGTCTGAAGAAGACAGTACTATGGCATTAGAGTTTGATATAGTTTGTCAGAAAGCTACTTGAGAGTTTAGAACCTGAAGACTCTGATGGAGATGAGGAGGATCTTTGAGTGTTGGTGTCAAAACCACACAACAAATGGTCATCAGTTCACCATGCTTAACAGGCATAAGAACTGGCTAGTCCATAAGCAAACGGCTTGATGGGGAAAAAACTTCTTCAAATACGTTTCATGGTTGACAATTTACCAAAAATTGTAGGGTTCTCAACTCACCTTGCTTCATTAGTGAAGAGTTGGCTAGTCCAAGATCATACAGTGTCTTGGTAAGACTAATCTATCTTCGTTGATAGCTGTATGTTTGCTAAATACTATATGGTTATCTAATTGCACCATGTCTTATGGCAATGAAGTATATTGGCTAGTCCAAAAGCAACGGTATTGGTAAAGACAAATCATTTCCGTTGATGGTGACAGTTTACTAAAAACTGTATGGTAATTAAACTCGCATGATTTTTAAATCGAAGAGTTAACTATCCCAGGAGCAAATGGCTAGCTGGTAAAAGGAACATCAAATCGTTAATGGCTGTAGTTTGCAAAAACTTACAAAGCACAACTTAGTCGATTGTTGTGAAAGACTGTTGCCGTATGTTGATGAGAAGCCAAAGTTGCTGCTGAAGGAGGATAGAGTTTGAAGATGAAAGAAATGTTAAATGTGTTTGGATACATCCTCTGTGTGTAAAGAAGTTAAAGAAACATGTACAGTTAAGAGTTCAACATTCATGTTTAAGGGCAGGTTTGTGGGGAATTAAAGTTTTCTAACTTAGTACCGACAGTACAAATAGCTAGTACCTGATTGTTATAGTTAGTTTTGACAGTACAAAGTGTTAAAGTATTCTGATCCAGTTCAGTTAGTACGATAGTAGAAATAGTTAGTACCGTTTAGGAGATCATGTATGAGATATTTTAGGAAAAGATATGTACGCGTTTTGTAAGCATGTTAGGGTTTATCCTTAGTCTATTAAAACGGATCCCTTTGGATAGTTAGAAGATACGAACTCAAAATATCTAATAGCAAAATCTATCTCATAGTTAGTAATCTGTAACCCATTCAAAGAGATTAATAGAAAATTATTCTTTAGTTCTTTCATTGTTTTTCTTAGTACTTGTGTTAAGATTCCCATTACCTCTAGTATTTCATAATCAGTGTTTCTACATGTCAACTGTTATTTATACCATCTTGGCTATCATCCTCTTAATAGCTTTGTAGAGATTTATTAAACCTACGGACTCACAGAATCCTTAAAGAAAGGATAGAATATCGTCTATACTCGTAGGAAACACAAACAAAAAGAGTCAACAAGCGTTACCAAGACAAAACGAACCCATATCGAATAATGATTAAATACGAAAATAGAATTCTCCATATACCAATACTCGGCTTTACTCGAAAGACAATTAATACTGTTTAAAAAATCATTTTGAACAATAAAGAATATCATTTAAAAAAAATCTTTTAAAATTATAAGAATCGTAATAAATATAATATTTATTAAATTCATTTCAACATGGTTGTCATAAAAAAATTCCGAGCAGTTATTTAACAGTGCATCGCATCTTATTCCCAATATAAATTACTTTAAAGTATTTTTTAAAAAATAAAATTATCAAAACAAGCATTTTATAAAAATATTATATATCTTATTTCATAAGTTTTATCTTAAAATATAGTTTTGACAGTCATCAATATTAAGTCTCATAAAATTTATTGTAAACATAGTTTCTCAAAAAAATAAAGAGATATTTTCATAAAAATGTTGTATTCGTAAATTTATTAAAAAATAGTTTTCCTAAAATTCATCAAGATTTAATTCAATTAGATTTTTTTAGTTCGTCCTCAATTTAAAATATGTAACTCAACAAAGGAAATCCATATATAACCAAGAAAGGATTGCCAAAATACCATAAGAAACACTAACACAAATCTATTGCTTGAAGACGAAAGAAAGTACAAAGATAAATTAATCAGAATATCAGTCAATCAACACGTACAAGATGAAATTCAATGCAAACATTATCGACCAAACGAGAACGTAATGACTCATCCGTACTAACGATCAAAATACAAGAACAACCACTGAAAAGCGTCTAGGTACTAACATGCCGCAAACATGTTACAAAAGCCAAAGGGATAATATATATATTATATATATATATATTTATATATTTATAATATATATATTTATAACAGAGTAATGATCCGCACAATATGTTAGGAACAATTAGTGTAAAAGAAAACTTTGATACTCATACGAGTAATCATTGCAATGAAAGAACCAATGAAATGCACCAATATCCAAAGAAGTAGATCCGAATAACCAATATACATCAAGACGTCAAATAGGAAAGATAGGACATCCGTACTAACATAGTACGATGAAGGGATGCTAAAGTTAAAGTTAGAATTCCTAACAACTAATCGATCAATCGAACAAACTCAATAGTCATAATAGTAATAAAAGGTATCCAAGATATTCATAACCGTTAGGTAGAAAAGAAACTTGTTGACTACGCAAATAAGCCCAACAAATCGCTCTTTAGTTAGAAGACAGAAATTCTCTAACTATATTATAAGGTTTATCATTAAACAACATATAACAATATTTTACACTATAAATAACAAACATACACAATCAATGCCTTCTATGGTCACAAGTACACATGTGTGATGCCTTTATAATTATGTCTGGGCCACATAATATAATTGCATCCTTTCACACAGTTATACTTTCTTCCCTAGACTTACACATCTCAACTAATAACGACATATATGAACATATACCACACTGCACATCTTTTAACCCACTCCATTATAATACAGAAAGGGATGCTCCATCAAAGATATTACTTACTTATATAAAGATTAAAATCGAACGACATAAAGGATCGAAAAGTCTCGCTAGCACCTCCAAAAATTCGCAAATGTCCGAAAGAAATAATCAATACCATCGTGATGAGGTAAAAGTCAGAATAAACTTATGCTGGGCCTCACTTGGGTTTGACTTTGCCTTCTCAAGAGTCACCCGACTCCCCGGGTCCATGCCTACTACGAGCATTCGACAAGCAATCAACTACCCTATCTTCTTTAGTTTCATAAGAGGCTCCTTCTTAATTGGCTCCTCTTTTGGATCTCTATAGTGCTTAAGTTCAATTGGGAAAATGGTTTCCTAGCGAAACTTCTTACATATGAGGGGAGACATAGCTATAAATAGTAAGGAAGTAATATATACCATATTAGATAATAGTAGACAAAATTAGCTATAAAAAGTTAGAAAAAATAAGATAATAAAAGCTATATATTTAGTGGGAAAGTATAATAGTTATATTTACTAACACCTTAGGCCATAAAATACCATATACTTCTTTATAACAAAGGCTCTGATACCAACTGTCAACTTCGCCAAAGCGAAAACAAGAGACATAATAAGATGATATCATCATCACACACCAATAGTGTCTATATAGGAGCAACTACAATGAATAAAAGAAACAAAGGTTAGTATGGACACAAAGTGTCATTGAAATACCCAACACGAGCATAACAAAATTATCACGGCGGGTATTGTATTGAAGGTAAGTGTCACGCAATACAAAGACATATGCAATATCTCAAATAACTAAAACATATGTTCAACAAATCCAAGTGCGAAGAAAAAAATAAAATAAAATAGAAGCTAGGAGTTAAACTCCGCATGCAACCCTACGGTCTCACTAGCCACGCTTCCTAACTTCAATATCCTCACGAGGCTCACCTGAAAATGATGCTTAAAAATGTCAACACAAAGGTTGGTAAGAGTCATAGGTTTACGACACACAATTCAAACTTTCAATCAGTTACTGTGATTAATAAAACAGAACATGGCAGGACAGTTAGGGTAACTATTATACAAGCTAACATGCATACGTACAAAACAACCACAATCAGGACGATACGTGTCCTACGATCCAAGTCACACCAAAATACCACACTGAAATGGGTACCCTCCGATCGGAATCATACAGTAATGGGTAGAAACTTAACCCTCCGACCGGAATCATACAGTAATGGGTTGGGAACGGTACCCTCGATCCTAATCACACAGCAATGGGTATGGTAGGAACGTTTCCCTCTGATACACATAAAAATAAAGCATTTAGAACAGATCATATAATAGCCCATAAATGTCCATGCACCAATGAAACCAAATAATCACAGCATTAAATATTTTCATAAACCATTTGCATCATTTCAATCCCATTTAAAAAACAACGTATGAAAAAAGAAGGACTATGAAACTCACCTGATGTTCAATGCAGCTTCCCATATTTCCTAACACAAAACTACACAATAAAATATAAACGTGTTACACGCAACTAAGCCAAATGCTTAAGTATATGCAACAATTATATGATGGATGTCTAAGGGGTTTACATACCTCCATGGGTCACCCCGACACCATGCCCGACTTTAACATCTCCATTTACTATAAAGTCTATTTAAACTACATTTTACCCCAAAAAATGCTGAATTTTAGTGTTACTTTTCTAACTTTCAACCCTTATCTACCGAACCTAATAAATTCTCAAATAAATTACCTATGTACACTTAGGTGTTTACTAACTACCTCATATTCCCCAAAAGCTATTCACATGTGCAAATTTCTCAAATAAATTCCCAACTCAAAAGTACCCAGATTCGGATCTGAACGTGCACTAAAATGTTTGACCTTGCTAACCATACTTAGACAACTAATCAAAAGCTAAATTTTTGGTGGTGCATGTTAATAGACATAAAGACGTGACTTCTGGTTTTGGCTACACATTAATTATAAGTTTAAATAGGGTTTTACTTACCTCTAATTCTGACCCAAAATCAGACCCGTATTTAACTGTTTTGACAACTTTTCTTGCTACGACCATTTGACTAACTTCCCGACCTCAAAAACCTTCGAGGCTGGACTTTTTGAAAACTATACTCGTGGAATTATAATTTAGGAATAAGATTCACATCTTAACTCGTTTCTATCATCAAGATATCATTCGTTGAACACGACCCAAAAATCTGCCAAACCCTAACTCATTAATTAACATGTTTTATACCGAAACGTTTCGCATCATCTATTGGCTACCATAATCGACCCACAAACGCATCTAACTATGATCAAAATTATACTTAATTAATGAATAATAATAAACACTCATGATACATCATAATGTTTGTTAATGATTTAAAATTAATAACAAGAATGAAATTCATTACCTACCTTCTTACCTGATTTTAACGATGAATCTATAATGGCACACCAATTTGTTTGATCAAAATTTTCTTCATTCCACAGGGCTTTGGAGAAATTTCAACTGATCCAAGGGGAGAAAAGGAGGCAAAAAGTGATTTTAGGATTTTCTTACAAAGGTTTAGAAAACTAAAACCTTAATTCCTTATTCTATTAACAAGTTTTGTATTTAGAGTCTACTCACTTTTTTTCTTTCTTTCTTTTTACCTAACCGATTCTATATATAATTATATATATATATTACTATATATATTATTATATATATATATTATATTATATTATTTATTACTTTATACATTTCTACTTTACATTAAATTCCTACAAAAACCTTGGTAAAATTGGTAAACCTTTTTGCATAAAAAGTATATACTATCTTTTTATTTATAACTTTCATTTCATCAAAATACTTTTTATATTTAGAAAGTTCATTACTAACTCTCATATTTCACGAACCTAATTCACTTCCCATATGAAATACTTTCCATATTAATCCAACACCTAATTATCCACATATTTATGTAGCAATGCATGCAAATCATGATCAATCATTTAATTGTCACTAACACTGTGAACAAAAATGGAAATAATCCTCAAATACCTCAAACTCATTCAAAAATGAGATGAACACGCATATCAGAATGATAATCATACACACATGTAAAGTCACATAGATCACAACTATAACATATATAAATACTTAGCCAATTCTAAAAGTATGACTTGACGTGGTTAAATTCACGGGTATCCACACCTTCGAGTTAAGACTGGTGGCCAGGATATGAAGAAAGATATAGCTGTATATGGGTGTTTGACTTGTTTGAAGGTTAAAGTTGAACATCAGAGGCCATCTGGCTTACAGCAGTAACATGAAATTCCTAAGTTGAAATGGGAGAGAATAGCAATGGATTTTGTTATGAAGCTACCAAGGACTAGTAGTGGGCATGACACAATCTCGGTCATTGTGGACCGATTGACTAAGTCTGCTTATTTTCTACTTATGCATGAGGACAATAAGATGGATAGGTTAGCTAGACTCTATCTGAATGAGATCGTTGCTTGGAGATGATGTACCAGATCTAAACTCCATATCTCGATCCGTATTTAGTAGTCACATCGAGGTATTTGGCAAAACAATGCAGAGGCATTAGGAACTAAACTTAGACATGAGGTACGGCTTACCACCCTCAGACCGACGGTTAGAGTTGCATACTATTCAGACTTTGGAAGACAGCTTAGAGCGTGCGTCCTCGTGCGTTCGTCATAAGGACTTCTACAAGAAGTTTTTACCATACTTAGGCCAGTAGTACATAACCGCTTGTAGTTTGTTAGCGTTCTCTAGGGGAATAGGTTGGAAGGCTTGATCACGGTCTATTATAATTTTATGGGGTTGAGAGAAAGATTCTTTTTGTATTTTTTATTATTTTATTGAAAGAATGTAAATCTTATGGTTAAGGCGATTTAGTTTGGTTTGGTTTTAGCTATTAAAACTAAATAATAATTATGCTAATGGTGATAACAACTATTATAAAAGATTGTATTACTCATTTAATTATTATTACTCTCCTAGATTGCTTCTTCTAGTGTTGTTGCTTATTTTTTTGTCACACTTGTGATGATCTATTTAAAATATTTTATGTCAGAAACGATTACCGAACCCTGCCGTCTATTTAATATTCCGTTAGGCAAAACATGCAAGGTTAAAGGTAGTATGAAGGACTATTACAAGGCCCCTAGACAGTTATTAATTGCATGTGAAATATATTAAGTGTGGATCAATCATATTAGGTGGGCAATGGTAGTATTGGAAGACTGTTACCCGATGGATACTCCTTTCTACACAATAATGTCTTTTTTTGTTTCCCTAGACATATCAACAGCGTACAGACAAAGCTGGTTTCTAAAGCCTAACTGCACATCCATCACAAGAAGCAACATCACTTAGTTCTACATTCTAGGTTTCATTACAGTATTAAATGAAACAAATAGGGAGTTTAGCCAAGCATGTAAAGAGTAAAGCAGAAATATTAATGAATCAAACAAACAAGACATATTGAATGATTAAGATAATTCTTACTTGATTTTAAACAAACATGAATTAAAAGGAGTTACTAAAATAGGGGTTTTTGAGGCCCTACAATTCGTCATAATAAGCTGCCAAACGAACTAGGGTTCATCTCCCTTTTTTACTCTAAAGTTACACACTTAAAACCCTAAAATTGGATTTGTATATATAGATAAATCGCTGTGACTGCGTCCCGTTTTAATCGTGACTCCATCGTGAAAGAGAATATTCTAGATCTTGGGTTGGGTCGTGCAAGCTGACGCCGTCGTGAAAGGTTGTGACGCCGTCACGAAGTGGGTTGTGACGGCGTCGTGTAGAACTAGTGACGCCGTCTCCAGCCGCTGAGAACATAATCTTGAGAGATGTTGGTATAGGTCCGTAGTCTTGTCCGTTTCTTCTCTAAACGAGTCTAACTCATGTGTATTTCCTCCAAATGCTAAATATCTGAAAAGGAACGATTAAGTACATATTTTAGGCATAAATGCACGATTTAGAGGGTTAAACGACCCCGAAAAAGTGTATAAAATGACACCTCATCAATAACCCCTACACTTGGGATTTGCTTGTCCTTAAGCAAATGGGCTTTTCTACCTAGACAATAACAATATGAGGGTCATTTAACCTACTCTTTAAAAGTATTTTACAACACAACCTTCTAGACCTCATAATTAAAAGCACGGAAAGTATATACTAGCACCTCACATAAGTGTTTAGGATTCTCTCTTTCTCTCGGGTGTATAATAAATTATAACATAATGGGTAAACAGAAAATGAACACTCAGTTACTCGTCATATTTATAAATGACTCCATAGGCTTGGTAAAGGATCAAACCTCCACCGCTAGGCGCAAGCATTATTCATTACTATCTAAGAGGTCTTTTTAAAGGGTTGTGGGGTGTAGGTGTAAGATAACATATAATGGAAACGGAAACAGATGGGATACATTTGGGTGGCTTTGGGTGAATTTGGAGTGGAAGGGTTAGCTAATTATTTACACGAATACACGTTGGTTTGGTTGCTAAGCCAAGACTCGGACGAAGATATACAAACTCTACACAACTCTACATCAATCTCTTTTTTTTTTTTTCTGTTTTTTAATAAATAACTAAATCTAACTTGGGGTTTACAACACGTACCCCTACACTTGAGCTTTTACATACTCGATATTTACAATCTAACTAATGACCCGATTTGAGGTGGATCAAAATAACATGGAGATCATCTAACAAACGTATGGGGGTATTGACTTAACTTTTCTTCCCCATTCTTCCGCTAAATAAATACTACCATGAATCCCAATCGTTACCAAAACAATATTTACAAGGCTATAGGATTATGCACCGTTTGTACTCAAAGCGTATTTAATTGGTTAAAAACAACTAATGTACTAAAAGCTATACATTCAGGGTAGGCTAAGCATTTGGTGTACACGATGGTTTTTTTAAGGGTGACAATGCTCTTCATTATAGTCTGGTTAACAAAAAAAATTTACGAGAACCCGTGAAAAAGATAGGCTCTTAAGGGTTGTACTAGAGGTAACCTACACTAAAGATGAGTGCATGGCTAGGGTGTGGGATAGTTACATGATCGATATGACATTTTAATAATTACAATGTGTAAAAACATGGGGGTTATCCTACATGCCTCTTATCAAGCAAAATCCTAATATCAATTTCTGGTCTCGGATGCATCACAAAAAAATAAGTTTTAGAATTAATATACTACGGTGGGTAAACTTTTATAATATATTCCGATCTCAATGTCAAGAAAAGGCGGTACAAAGACCACTCAGTTACACAGCCGTAATGATGATTAGATAAATATGACTGCTCACTCTTTTATCGAGAAAGCTAAAGGTATTAACTATCTTTGGGTATCAATAATGGGATACACGAATTCCTATAGATTTCTAAAGGCGAAAAACCTCACCTTTTTGGAGTAGAATTTTGAGCGTTTTTTTGAGTTGTACTTTCACATTCCTATCATATGAGAGTTATTAATACTTGATTTTCGACGGTATGAGTCAGAAAAAAATTATAAATTTGGGTTCTTAGTATTACATTTTTATGCTATGTTTTGATATATTACCCATTATTTTAAGTACAAAGCAAATGACAAATGAAGGAATAGTTTCTAAGGCTATTTCCCTACACTTAGTTGAACCATTGGTCCCATTGGTTCTATAGAAGTACCCATAAAAATGAATAAAGGAAAAGGAAACAAGTAAAAGAAACTAGATACTTTCCTGGTTTGCTCAATAATGAGATGTGTGTGAAGAAACATGCGATAACTGGTTAAATCGTCCTCCAAGAATCGTCCAATGAAACTTCCTAAGAACTTCCAAGCTTCTTCTCATCAAATATAACATGTAAATCAAAGACCAAAGACAACTATACCAAGCATAAAATGTTGCGATTATAATACTTACAATGTGAACATCTAGGGTTGGACGAGTCAATAAAGCAAGTAAAAAGATGGATGAGAGAATTGTTAAACTCAGGGTTTTGCAAGTTTATAAAAGAATTATAACTTTCTTAAGTGTTGTACAAGTTTTATTTTCAAAAATACTTAAAAAAAATTAGTTTTCTTGTATCTGAGCGTTTGACGCCGTCAGGGATATCCTAAAGCCGTCACAGGTGTCGTGGTGACGGCGTCGCGTGTAAATCATGACGTCGTCTCCACACTCTGTGAAAACTCAACTTTTGTTTTTCATGAAAAATTTCCTGCACTTATTCTTATATGTTATTTCCCTGTACAAAATGCTGCATAAAATCCTGAGAATTATCAATTCAATCATATGACTCGAAACTGACGCGAATTAATCTAAACAATTTATTTTAAATGTTTGAATTTGGTTTTAAAAATCGGATAATTCTCCTACACTTATTTTGTTGCAAAATACATTTGATTGCAAATAAGACGAAGTTAGAAACAAACAAAGCATGATCACAAACTAATTCAATCATAATAAACTAACGATAAAGAATTAAAACACACAAGACACTCCTAATATACGGGAAAAATAAATGTTGGGTTGCCTTCCAAAAAGCGCTTTTCTTTATTTACGAGTCTTGTAGCTAGACTCGAAGTCACATGTCCCTACGTGACTTCGTCCTTGCCTCCATAGTCTCTTTCTCTAACCTCATCAAATGCCTAATTCTTCTCCTTTTACCTCTGTCATGTTTGTATTTATCTCTGATAAGTAAGCTTTGGTGGTAGTGCGTCCTTCCATGGCCAAAGTTTTCTTCATAGGCGGGCGGGTTATAGGAATCGGTGCTTAATCCATGACGTTCATTGTTTGTTTAAAATATCTACATGGTGTGAGGCATTTTAAAGGTGATTTTTTCATTGTCCATACTAAATGTGATTGTCCCTTCTTCCTTGTTGTAGACGAGGCCGGTTTCTTCTATGAATGGCTTTCCAAAGACGAATTCCCCTAAACAACCATCAATAACGCTAGTGGTATCTTCTAAGATCATAAAATCGCATTTGTAGGTGAAACTCCCTATGAAGACTTTATCCGTCTTACTCTTCTTACAAAGTTGCTAATTTTATTTGGGTTTGATGGTTCTTTTCTTGGTCCTAGCTTATAAGTCATGATCTGATTATATTGATTCCTCGACATGATATTCATTGGGGACTCTATGTCTATGTAAGCGTTTTTTTCTTGACAGAGGTGTACCCGATTTGCAGAGATCTTGGTGTTGCTAAGGTTTTCAGCCCTTATCTTCGCCTTCACCTAAGAAGGTTGAGGATTCTCCAGCAACCATTCATGATATACAAGCTCTTTAACAGCAGTGGGAGAGTTGTAGTATTTGTATCATCGTCTTCTTTCTTCCTTGGTCTTTATCATCAAATACTTCCTCTATTCTTTTTTGTCTTCCCTTTCACTTTCTTGCCATCTATAGAACAACTTTCTACTTCATTGCAGTTATCTCATTTCATCCATCTTCTTTGCATTGTCCTTTGCCTTTCTTTTCTCTCCACCAATACTTTTCTGAGGTCGTTGTATGTTCGCGTGCGTTGGATCGATGAGACGTCTTCTTCTTCCTGTATTAATGTCCTTGCTTGTGGAAACTGACGATCGAAATTGTCGAATTTGGTGAACGCGTTTTGGAGCTGACGAATTCTTGTTTAGTTCTTTTATGGATGCGGGAGAGAGATATTTTGGGGAGAACAACTTTGACGGGCTTTTGATTCCTTTCTTCCTGAGTACCACCCTTTCGACTTGACTGATTGCTGTAATGCTTTTGGGTGCCATAGAGTTTCCTACATTGGGGGGTGGGGGGGGGGTAGATCCGTAATTGCTGAACTTATCGGAAGTAGTTTCAAAGGAGATTAATTTTTCCAATCATGTCTTCATGCTGTTGTCCGAGTTGGGTTCTTAGGTGAGATAACCTCCTCTCTTGGTGAGAGTCGAAATCAAGTAATGCTTTTTCGACCTTCATTTGATAGCTAGACGAATGGGTAGAGATCAAGCCGTTCTGTGGGCCTGTGCATGTTTGAGTTCGTCCCTAGTTAAAGTTTGGTTTATCCTTCTAAGTGTCAGCGGCATCTTTGAAATTTCTTAGTCCTTGGTTCGGAGTGAACCTCTTACCTCCCGCTTTATCGGTATGCGAGGATGCGTATTCAACAAAGGCATGTTTGGGATCTTCCATGCAATACCGAGTGTCGTGAGGACCAATGCAGATTTCACATGAGGTAGTGACTTTGTTTACTTGAGTAGGTTGTGTCGGAGCAAGATAAGCTTCCATCAAGCGTTGGACTTGATTTTCGAGCTCGATGAGACGGCGGTCGGATGTACTCGGGACATCTTGAGGCAAAGCGATTGCCTTGACCGGCTTAGCAAAATCCCTTGGGTCGTTCCAACTTTCGTTGTCATAGAGGGCGAGGTCCTCTAATAATGCCCAGGATTCTTTGGCGTTTCAGTCACGAAGCTTACCACCGGCCGATTGGTCAATGGTTCGTCTTGTGACGGGATTGACATGGTCATAAAAAATTTAGACTTGGAGCCAAAGGTCGATGCCATGATGAGGGACTTTTTGTAGTAAGTCCTTGAAACGAGTCCATGCTTCAGATAGAGATTCTCTATGATGTTGTTGGAACATCAGGATATCATTGCGGAGTTTTTCTGTCCTTCTCGGTGGAAAGAATTGAGCTAGGAAACGAGTAGTAAGATTCTCCCATGTGGTGATAGATCCCGCTGGAAGACGTTTAAGCCAATTGCTAGCTTGATCGCGAAGGGAAAATTGAAATAAACGCAGGCGTGTTCTTTCCCTATTTTCACCATCAAGGTCAAGTGAGTCCACTATTTTTAAGAAATCCTTGAGGTGTTGGTTTGGATCTCAGGACGATACAATGTCGTGAAATGAGCATCCGTTTTGCACCCAACGGGATGGTGTCAGAATCGAAGAGGTACACAGTTAGTTCCCTACGGGGTAGCTCAATGGGTAGTCTTGTAGCATCGTGGCTTAGGTTCTGGGAGTAGTCTCCAAGAGTACAGATAGGATTCTCGTCTCCCATGGTGGTTGACGAGAATGGGTTACGAAACAATTAACATAAAGAAAAGATAGATTACGAGAGAGCTAATATGCGGAAATTAAATTCTTACTTGAAAGGATTCAAGCAAGTAGAACTAAGCTAAACTATGATCAAAACCTAACTATTCCCCACGTAGTGGCGCCAAAAACTTGATGCGGTTGTCGTAAGGGACTTCTACAAGAAGTTTTACAACTCCCTAGGCAGAGTACCTAACCGTTATAGTAGTAGTATAGGTAAGACCTAGGGGTTATTATTGTTTTCTAAGGGAATAGGTTGGGAAGGCTTGATCTAACAGAATTCTAGGGGTTGAAAGAAGGTTCTTTTTGTATTTTTATATTTTATAGAAAGCAGGTAAATCATATGGTTGAGAGATTTGGTTTGGTTTGGTTTTAGCTATTAAACTAAATAATAATCTATGCTAATGGTGATAACAATATAATAAAAGATTGTATTCATTTAATCATGTATTACCCCCTAGATTGCTTCTCCTAGTGTTGTTGCTTTGTCACACTTGTGATGATCTATGTAATTATTTCCTAAGTTATGAACGAATTTACTCGAAACCCGCCGTCATATTTAATATTACGTTAACGGGCAACGCCACAAGTAAGGTTAGTATGAGGCTTTTTTTTCTATGGCTCCCCCAAATGAGTATATTAATGCATTGAATATTATTAAGAGTGGATCAACCTATATTAGGGGGCATTATAGTATGAAGTCTGTTACCTCGATGGTTATCCTTTCTACACAATCGTGTTTCCCTTGTTGACATATCAACAACGTACAAACAAAAAGCTAGTTTTCTAAAGCCTACACATGGCCACATCCATCACAAGATTGCACAATCACAAGATCTACTATTTAGGTTTCATACACATTATAAATAAACACAATAGGGTGTTTAGCCACCAAGCATGTAAAGATAAAGCAAGAATAATAATGAATCAAACAACAAGAACATATTGAATGATTAGATATCTTATTGATTAAAATTGAATTGAAGGAGTTACTATTAGGGTTTTGAGGCCCTAAATCTTCACTAATAAGCTGAAAACAAACTATGGGTGCGTCCCCTTTTTTATTCTAAAGTCACCACATTAAAACCCTATACACGGATTTGGTATTATATAGATAAATCGTTGTGACGGTTGTCGATGTTAATCATGAGCCGTAGTGAAAAGGATAACTATTTTAGATCTTGCTGGGTAGTGCGCGAGTGACAGCCGTCGTGAAAACGGTTTTTGACGCCGTCACGAAGTGGGTTATGACGGCGTCGTGTAGAACTGGTGACGCCGTCTCCAGCTGCTGAGAACATAATCTTGAGAGATGTTGATGTAGGTCTGTAGTCTTGTCCGTTTTCTTTTCCAATGAGCCCAAGTCCTGTGTTAATTCCCCAATGTAATACCTGAAAATGAATGAATAAGTACCTATTTTGGCATTAAATGACAATTTTAGAAGGTTAAACAAACCCTGAAAAAATAAGGTGTTAATTTATTTTTTTTTTTAAAATGCACCTCATCAGTCCTACACTTCGGGGGAAGTTGGGATGTTTATCTTCCATTAGTTGAGTTTTCATATAACAATAGTTATCATTTTAGCTTAAGGTGTGCACCGTTTGAAGCCTTGTATGGTAGGAAGTGTCGCTCACCGATCATGTGGGCAGAAGTTGTAGAAGGGCATTTGATAGGGCTTAAGGTTAGGTGAAGAATACCACTGAGAAAAACTCGCAGATTAGAATAGATAGGTGCGCGGTGATCGTCAGAAAGCTATGCCGTAAAAGAGGAAAAACTTAGAGTTTAGTGTAGGTGAGTATGTCTAGCTCTAAGTGTCGCCTTGGAAGGGCGTGGTACGCTTTGGGAAGAAGGAGAAATTAGCACCTAGGTTCGTTGGACCATTTGAGATCACTAAGAGGATTGGTCTAGTGGCCTTTAGGCTTTGATTACCTGAAGAGCTTAATGGTGTTCATGACACGTTCCACGTGTCGAACTTTAAGAAGTGTTTGGCTGACCCGAAACTGCAAGTGCCTTTGGATGAGATCCAAGTTGATGCTAAGTTGAATTTTGTGTAAGAACTTGTGAAAATTTTAGAGCGAGAGTTCAAGAAGCCTAAGCGGAGTACAATTGCCATCGTCAAGGTTCGGTGGAATTTGAAACGTGGACCCGAATTCACGTGGGAGCGTGAAGATCAAATGAGACTTAAGTACCCTCATCTTTTTAGTTCTAGCAGTAGTTGAATTTTGAGGTCAAAATTCTTTTAAGGGGGGTAGAATGTAACCCTTGCCCTTTTTCTAAAGATATGAATGTTTTAATTTAGTCCTTTGACTATTTCATTTTTGTCAGTTTCGTTAGAACAAGTAACGTGTTGACGGTGATGAATCAATGTGATTGTGAGTATTTTATGCTTATGTTGCTTGTGATAATCCTTTTTAGAGGATTTTATATATTTTGAATATGTTCTGGGAGGTTCGTCCCGTAAATAGCTTGAAATGCCGAAAACGAGTCCCGACACGTCCATTAATGTTCAAAATGAATTTTGGGAAGTTTAAATTGGAAATATGACGTATGAATAGTCTAAGTTCTTAGAAAAGTATTTTTAAGTCTAATAAAAATACTAAGAAACTTCGGGTAATATTTTAAAGTCAAGAACGTTGAGCTTTAAGGAAAACCGACACAAAACAAAACACCCCGAGACCCCCTAGGATTCTATCTGGGTTCGAGCTAGGTGAGGGGACAAGGATGGCAAATTTTTAGCACAATGGTCCCTTGTTGGTACATGGTTTGGCACTATATGGTTTTGTATTCATCCCATTTCTCACACAACACACAAATTGCATTTTTGTTTTCTCTCTTCCTTGTGGTTTGCTCATCCGACTTAAAACGCACAACATACACACTTAAAAATTTTGCAACTTGATCAAGTACATAAAGATTTAGGAATAGTGGGTTGATTCCAGTATTCAGGTTATCATTTAAACAATGTTTGGGTTGTCGGATTCGATTTGGTCTTAACTCGCTTCGGACACCGTCACTTTAAAAATTACACACTTAAAACCCTAAAATCAATTTTGTATATATAGGAAAAGCGGTGCGACGACGTCGTGTTATAGTCGTGACGCCGTCGTCACGTCGAATTTTCAAGAGCCACTTTAAGTCGGCTACGTTCTGACACCGTCGCTTTAAAAATCATATCGTCGTCACTTGGAACTCGCGACGCCATCTCCACACTCTGTATGCATGATTTCTTCAAAGGATTTGGTGTAGGGTCATAGTCTTGTCCATTTCTTCTCCAAATGAGCCCAAGTCACGTGTATTTCCTCCAAATGCCATCTAAGTGCTAAAAACACAAAATAAAACATTGTATATATCTGCAACGTAGATAATTGGGCATTAGAGTGGCATCATATAGTATCTTTAGGGGGCGTTAAATGACCCGAGACATGTACCTGTTGTGGTATAAAGTTGAAACTCATCCACTTAGGCTTATTTAAGATTCGATTGTTTTCCAAGAATGTTGAGCCGAGAGGAAAAACAGGAAATATCTATAATGAAGATACAAAAACATTCAACCTAACAAAGGAAGAGTGGAAAGATGTAAGCAAGGTGGGTTCATGAATACTTTGAACGTAATTTTTACATACATATAATATAGTAATGACAACGTTATTAATCTATACTTTCTTTGTGAATTTTGTTTAGAAATTTAAGTACGAGAGTAGTTTGAAAACTAGTCCATTGCTTTATCCTGAACTTTGTCATATCCTATTTGGAAAGTGTTCTGCAAGTGGTTCTATTCGTCGACCCATTTCTGAACGAATGCTTTCTTCCTAAAATTTTGGTGTCAAGTTAGTTGAAGTTGTGGATGACGTGAACAGTTTGAACAAAGAAGGTGGTTCTTTGGCAGCTATCGAGAATGTAAACCTTGATGCGGGTTACGACTCTGGTTTTGAAGATGGTTCTTCTAAAGAACCAAATGTCAACGCGGTAGGAGAAATAAAAAATAAGTAGAAAAGGATTCAGAGTTGGGTGAGCTGGAAGAAACAACGAAGAGTGAAATTGCTAACATTATCGCTCAAGAAAACCAAGGTCCTACTATGGAGGAGTGTCATGAGAAGTTGAAGCGCATGAGGTTAGAACCTGATGATCTAATTTATTTGGCGGCGCTTGGTATCTTTTGCCAGTCAAAGAGCTACAGGGAGGCATGTGTGTTATTACTATCAGTATCAAATGTCTTAAAGAAATGGATTGAGATGATGGATGTCTATTTAGGATTTTGAACTACTTCTGTGTTCGTCGTATTTGGTACGTTGTTAAACTATTAGGAGTTTTCGGTATTTGGTTAGTTGTTGAATATTACGGAGTTTGTCGTCGTAGTTGGTAGTTGTTGAATATTAGGAGTTTGTCGTATTTGGTAGTTTGTTGAACTATTAGGAGTTTGTCGTTGTATTTTGTAGTTTGTTGAACTATTAGGAGTTTGTCGTATTTGGTACTATTTTGAACTATTTAATGTTTGTTTTGTTTGGTGCTTAGTACTTTACAATGTTAAACTCTTTGGTGTATTGTTATTTGGTTGTTGGCGTTTGGTAATAATATTAAACCCTTTTGGTAAGCATTATTTTTACAGGTTAATGGAATGTTATGAAAAAACTTGCATTAATCCTATATTATGTATTTTTATTTAAAATATTTTTTTTTTCGGGGTTGTTGTAGTGTATAAGGAAACATAAAAGTGGATAATACTTTAAATTGTTAGGGCATTCAATATAATAAGGAGCTTTTGCATGGCAGATTAAATTTACAATGTACGGAGTTAATCAGATTTCTCGTGACTTCATTTGTTCGACTATGGCAATCATTTTAAAGATAAGAATTGGTTAAGAGATAAAAACATATATCGGTTGAGGAGAAAGATGTTTATCTTTCTTATGTTTATGACAGCATTAAGTTTCAACACTCTGAAGGAAACAATTCATAATTGTTTTCAACAAAGTATTAGATCAGATGTTGAGTATTGCGGAAGAGGTTATTGAAGACCGACAACATTTCATCCAAATTCCAAACATTTTCAAGAAATATTAGAAGGGAACGCTTGAATATTTTGGGTAACTTAGATCAAATTTTTTAGTACATGGTTCTCTTGATGATTGTATTTTTAACCAATTTGTTATTCCAAATTTGGGAGCTGTTGGTGGACTTAATGGACTCTTATACATGCTTCTATTTCCATCTCATAATCAGAATGTATACAATAGCAAGGAGGAATGAGACTGTTATCAAAACGTTTTATCCATTGTGACTTAACATGATCTTCTAACTATATATGAGTTAAACACGACGCGGAGAGATGAATACTTATTGAAGCTTTAGATGATCCAATATATGAGTTTCCGATTCCCCCTTCAGGTATTTAAGTTTGAAATTGTGATATACCCCGTATATGAAAATGTAGATATGAAAATATACAAAAAATATTTGTTTTTTTTAGATGAATATTATCCGTGTGATGCTGCCTATAAGCATAGCGTGGGTTTATGGCTCCGTATCGTAATGTTAGGTATTAGTTAGAAGACTTTCGTCGAAAACGTGCAATGACAAGTAAAGAAAAATTCAATCACACTCATGCAAAACTTTGAAACGTAATTGAGCGTACATGTGGTGTCTTAAAAGCATGTTTTCCAATATTGAAGAGTATGCCCAAATTTCCTTTGGTTAAACAAAGAGATATTACTATTGCATGTTTTGCAATTTATAATTTTATACGAAAGGAGGGTTTAAGCGATGATTTTTTTGCTCAATACGACCAAAGTGACATACATGTTAATGAAAATATACATGATGATAACGATGGTGATGTTGAAGTTGTTCAACCTACTGGGAGTGAAGCCGATCAACAGTATATGGTTAACTTACGAGATGACATTGCAACACAAATAACGCAAGCAAGGTCTTGAATTATTTGGTTTTAGATAAGTTACATGAATGTTTCTTCACTACGTTAAACTTATGTATTATTTTAAGAAAGTTCATGTAATAGTTTTTACTATGTTAAAATTTAGAATATGTATTCAAATAATTAATTTAATGGTTTATTGTTATGTTAAATATATGATAAAAAATGTTATGTTTCATGTTTATACAAGTTACTTATTCATCGTATTATTATTGTTTGATATATACTCTAAAAAATAGATCATTAAGACAATTATGAAAAAACAAACAATATTTTTTTATTTAGATTCACACATTATAGCCACCTCTTACTAGTAAGATGTGGCAGTCAGATTCAGACCCAAAACATCTTAATGAAACAAACACACCCTTAGTCTTACGTGATGGTAACTTTGTATGAAATGTAATACGATAGAGTTAGGAACCGGGCTGAGAATAAAGCTATTCTTATAGATATTATTGGGCTGTAAGGCTTAACTAAAGCCAGCCATGCCCTAAGATAAACCCTACACGGCCTATGAAGTGGTCTTAAGTATAAATATATCATCCTAAGATGTTAGGAGAGGTGTTGGTTTATTCTTATATCAATCTAATCAATCATCCTTTTCTCTTTCTCTAATTCTCTCTCCACATCTCTCTTTTATCTAGCCACATACATTCTTACTTTGTTTCTTATTTTATTTCGTGATTAAGTAAGTGAAATGATTTTGTATTTAGGTCCTAACAAGTGGTATCAAGAGACTTGAGAGGGATTTAGAGTAATTTGTGGTTCGTATAAGTTAGTTTTGGTTCATTTGTTCACGGTTTGAAATCATAAGAAAAAACATAAAAATCTTGTATTTTTCACGTCTAAACTTTAAAAAGTTGTTATTTTTATGTTAGATTATTGTGTTTAGAGCAAGATTAAGCAAAAAATGTTAAAAATTTACGCTAAATTTGTGGATTTTTTGATAAAAAAAGACTTGCGTGAAAATAGGGGGTATTGGTCGAGTAAGCTTTAATAGGTTGGTTTTGGGGGTTTTTTTTTGAGTTAGATTCAGACCCTAATTTGGCGAAGCATACAATTTGGTGAGTTAGTTTTAAACCCTAAATTGGCGAGTTAAGTTATGACTATTTGGCGAGACAGATTTACTTGGTTTGGCGAAGCAGTGAAGATGGTAAGTTAGTTTGAAATCCTAATCTGGCAATATAATTTTATCATTTTGGCGGAATTAGAGTTATTATTTGTGCGAGACTAGATTTCAATCCATATGGCGTTGTTGATGAATAGAAATTGTTATTCCAATCAAAGTTAAAGTCGTCGGTCTTTAAGTTAAATGTCAGTAATAAGTCGATAGGAACTTTGTATTAGAAATAGTAGTCAAGTCGGGTTCTTGGGCTCGGGATCAAACTAATACTGTAATACGTTATGGGCCGTAAAGCCCTAACCAAAGCTGAGCCCGGCCAACAAATACCATATGCCTGCCGCATTTTTATGGTCATGTATAAATCCCTATTCTTATGTTGGAGCGGGTGTGAGTTCTACTTCTCTATTGAATCACCTCTCCCTTTTCCGATCTATATTCTTTCCTTCCCCCTCTCTCTCTCTTTGTGATTAGATATTGTTAGGTTCATAAAAAGTGTCGATTATGTGGTTTAGTTATATTTAGTTAATAGACTTTATTTTGTTTAGAATAAAGTAGCTTGTAATAAGGTATATTATGCTAAAAGAAAGAAATAGCATAATTACCAAAGATTAGGGACTAGAATTGAAAAATAAATAAGGGGAAGGCTCCTTCCTTCTCTTATAAATACCTCTCTAATCATCATTAGAGGGTGATGCATTGTAATAAACATTTTCCATTTCCCTCCATTTTATAACATTTGAATTTTGGAATACTTGCCCTCCTTACTATTCTCTCTAAGCTTTCATGGACAATATGTATGATTCAAGATAAATAAGACTAAAAGGGGTATCATCAAGCCATTATTAGAGAATACGAGTGATTCGATTTGTGAGCTTTTTACACGTCCGAGAACCTCAAGATGATATTCGGTGGATTCGGTTGAGTTTCTTGAGCTTTCGAGTTGTATTTTGACAGTTATTTCGAGTAATTGAACGTGATTGAGTGATCTACTGGATTTGACGTTACGAATTTTGGTGGAGTTTTCATTTTCAGTAGTATTCTATCATTCTCGAAAATGGTTCAGTATTCTCGGAAGTGGTTTAGCATTCTCGGATGTAATCGTTGTATTCTCGGATATTTTTTCTGATAGTTTTTGCTTATTACTCTTAGTTTCTCGATAGAAAAGTATTGTAATAGATATATACGCATTTTTGGTTCTATCAAAAATCGTATATTAGGAGATTATTGATAAACTCGGTGGAAGATCGAGTTTTATAAGTTTTCACACATTTTTGGTTTTATCGAAAAGTGTGAATAAGGACTTAGTGAATTTACTCTCGGGAATACGCTTACAAAGTGTTAAAACCACAATTTCACGGTTTTATCGTGAATTGGGATTTTGAAAACAAAATCTTCAGTTTCTAAAACTCGGAAGTCAAATTCGGTTCTATCAAATTTGACGTTATATGTGTTTTTGATTATTCAGTCATCATAAATCTCGGTTTTATCGAGTTTGTGATCATTGTTAATCCTTAGTCAACGAATTTTTCAAAACTCAGTTCTATCGAGATTGCTATAATCGATTTTAGGATTAAGGGTATTTTCGAGTTTAATACATTTTAGGAATACCGAATTTGTTAGTATTTTTTTCTAAGTTTAGTTCTGTTTGTGAAGTGTACCGAGTTTCAGACTACTTGTTACCGAGTTTGGAAATCTTCTCACAAATATCACTCATTTTCGTCTACAAAGATCTAATCTTTGAATCATAAGAAATATCAATATCCAAAACATATCAACAATACCTTGCTGATGCCGGTTCTGGACTAGGTCTCCCATTGCATGAAAGGAAGGTAGTTATATAACGTGGGCAAGATAGATTTAGAGATATATAAATTGAAAGGGGGGGAAACATCAAAAAGTGGCTTAACAAAGCGCTTGATGAAGGTCCTTATCAGTTTGAGATGTTCATTCCTAACAATTCCACAGTTCTGAAATTGCAAACTGCTGAGGATTTACAAGGAGATTCGTTATTGCACTATGATGTTGAGATGGAGCCCATGAATCGGATTCTTCTTTCTATTCCAATAGGTATTCATTTATAATTCTGTGGTAGGCTGGATTTCGGCTAAGGACACGTGGAAAGTGCTTGACGTCTTATGAGGGGAACTATACAAAACAAAGTTGATAGAGAAACTCGTTTTATCAAAACGAATTTGATCAGTTTGTTGCTGAACAGGGGGAAGCACTTGTTATCAGGTTTACAATCGTTTTTTGCTCAGTTAATGAACGATTGGAAAGAAATGACATGCATTTTCCAATTGTTACAATTAACACAAAGTTTCTGAAAGTTGCCACTAGAATGGGTTAAAATATGTTACCCAAGTTCTCTTGCTGAACGCTTTGACAGTGGATATGTTTTGATGACTTTTTGAATTACCTTCAGCAATTCCGAGAAATGGTAATGTCTAAAAAGCAAAGAAGTCTAGAAAAATCTCATGATCCTTGGCTCTCGTAGCACACAACAGGGTTATATTGCAGTAATTAATTGTCTTATTATGTAAACACATCCCAGTCTGTGGTTGTTATGAAGATGAATACAGCAAGATGATGTTTTCCCTTCACACAATTATGAAGATCCTCTAACATCTGCAATGTTGTTACTTGCTCGAGCCATTACTTAAAATTTTTCTACTCCAAAAAATAATCGTCTTCGCACTTCATCCAATACCAGAAACCAAGCAATCATTCAAGGCGACAGGGTGAATATTCAAAGCAGGAACTCTGGTAATGCTGGAAGAAATAATAGACGAAGTTATATGTACAGGAGAAATCGTAGAGGGATCGAATGCTCCAAATGAGACCGGAAATGTTCAAAGGACTCTTCGAACCTCGTCTTCAGGAAACACTTCAACTGTTCAATGCTACAACTGCAGTGGAAAAGGACATTATGCTAGGAATTGTCCAAAGCCAAGAGTTCGAGACTCGAAATACTTCATGGAACAAATGTTGCTGGAAAAAAAGATGAAGCTGCGAGTAGTTCTTACCGAGAGCAGACATGATTTTCTCTTTGTGATGCTTCATAAGATGAAGAAAGTGAAGTACGCAGTGGCAAAACATTGCTTAATGGCCAGATTTCACCAGCTAATAAACACTTCTGATGCTGGGCCAAGCTATGATTCTGCATTTATAAGTGAGGTACAATCTTCATCCAACACTGAAAATGAAGAATAAACGTATCCAACTCATACTAAAATTATTAACAGTACTATTGGGGATAATCAAATTGATAGCGATATTATATTTGATTCACCTAATGGGGGAATATTAATCAGTGAAGTATGAAAAAAGATACACATGTTCCTGATCTATGTGGCGTTTAGAGCAATTAGCTAGAAATGCATATCAAGAAGCTGAAAAACAACAAATATTTGCTCAAAAAGTTCAAAAACAAAACCAAGACTTTGGAATAGTCAATTGAGTTGTATAAGGAAAGGGTTTAGATTTTAGAAAACATAAACGGGGATAATAATTATCTCAACGAATTTCTTAAGGCCAATAAACGAGCAAAACATTTTAGTCAACAAGCTCAGTCTTAATTTGTTCGTGATCGAGATATTATTCGAGATCTAGAAAAACAACGAGATAAATTAGATTTAGATGTCAAAGATTACAAAAGGCAAAATGAGGAACTTCAAAAGACTCATTCAATTTTAAAAAGACAAATGAGTGAAAATGAGGATAAATATCATGGTACTGTTCTAGATCTTGAGGCCAAATGAAAGAATGTTTGTTCTAATTTGAAAATTGGCAACTTCATTATAAGAATATTTATGCTTGGAACCAAAGCCATTGTTCTGTTGTAGGATCAACAATTACAACATGGGTTTGGAGGTACCCTCATCATTCATACACTCATTAGCTAGGCAATCTTCTCAATGTCCAAAAGTTATATCTTGCCTTAGTTTAGTAATTTCAGAGATTTCTTTGAATGTTAGAGATACTGAGGGACAATCTTGATGAGCTTCCAAAAAGTCAATAATAGTGTACGAAAAATGAAATGATCCAATTGTTGTTGCAAATAACAGAATTGTTGGACAATGATTATGCACAAATAAATGCTCTAAATAAAGACTTTCTTGATTCTCAAAAGAACTTTCTGGCTGAGCAAAATTAATTTTCCATCTTCTTTTATTCCTTATGACAAGAATTCAAATGAAACTCACTTTCTATCCCGGTATTCTATGCGAGTGAGTAACCATTTGATCAATGACTTTAGATAAAATAATAAATTGATTTTCAAGGTTGTCATGAAATTAATTCAAAAGAAAATGTTAAAGAACGAGGCAAGCATTTTTATACGTTCACCTTGAAAAAATACCAAATCTCAATGTTTTTTGTCAAGATCAACTCAACACCAATTGTATACGAGTTGCAGTAGTTATACTTTGAATTCTTTAAGACACTATTTCAGATGGATATAAAAGTGATGACAGAATGTTTTTGAGTCTACAGAAAGTGAACTTTGTGAACTAGAGAAGCAAAATAATTTTTTGAAAGATCAACTTTTGGAAGTATCTCTCAAGCATGAAGTTGAATTAAGTGTGTTGTTAAATCATGAATGTGTAGACAATTCACTCCATGCTGAAATTGAACAACTTAAAAAGAAATCCATCGAGATTCAAGAGGGTTTGCAAGTAAAAATAAAAATTATTGAAAAAGATGTTCAAATATGTGAAAGCAAAGTGTTGATTTTGAATTAAAGTTACAACATGAAAAAGAAAAACAGAAATGGGATTCAAGTTTTAAGAATAAAAACACAAATCCTCTTGATTATTCTTGGATTTCAAAAATGGAAAAACTTGAAGAAGAGAACGTGTCTTTGGATTTTACGGTGCAATCTTTGATAAAAGAACGTGACAATGTCAAATTAGAATATCAAAAGCTTTTTAATTCAATCAAAAAGACACGGTCTCAAACTCAAACGGAAATGGACGAATTAATTGCTCATGTCTCTGAGAAAACATATGCATATGGTGCTATTCGTGCTGAGAATCAGAATCTTTTGTTTACCATATCTGAGTTAAAAACTAGACTGGCAAATGTTGAAAAAGGTAAGTCTGTAAATACTAAGTTTGACAAGACAAATGGTTCTCAACCTCTTCTTTGTGTCACACCATTACACAAACATGTTATTCAAAAGAAAACGGATGTTCAAAAATCAATCACAAAGAAACCATGTCGTGTCAAAAAACCAGTCACTTTACAGTGACTTCACCTACCAACAAAGCGGAAGTGAATTCGAATAAAAAAAATGTCATTAGCTCATGATATGTATACAAAGTTTTGTCACAAATCATGAATCACAAACAAATGAGGCTAAGCATGATTTTTCTTCTAAAGGATATGGAATGCTGCATCTAGTGTTAGAAGTACAATGAATAAGATCACATGTCAAGAAATAGTGTCTTAGCTAAACTTCTAAGAGCCAACAAAGAAAAGTAGCATTTCGTTAGTAAAAATAAGCAAACAGATTTCACAACATCTGAAAATGTTATCTCAAACAAAGAGAATGTAATTGATATTGATGTTGCAAACGCTCCTAAAGTGAAAACTTTGTTATGTGTTTCTTATATGCAAAATGTGCTTATTCCTTGTCATGATAATTGTTTTGCAAATTATAAATTGAATGTGTGTTCAAATGTTCGTAGACCCTTATCCACTAAATCTAGAACACCAAAATCTTATGATACTACTTATGTGGTTCGTAAGACTAGGTTTTCTAAGGAGTCGACACTATCTAAGTCTTTAGATACTACTTATGTAGTTCACAAGACTAGGTTTTCTAAGGAGTCGACACTATCTAAGTCTTTAGATACTACTTATGTAGTCTCCAAACCTAAGATTGATGTTGGAAGCACCTCCAAAGTTAACGATAAAGTTTCTAGTACAAAGAGAAGAAATGTATGAGATAAGTTTATAAGCACATACATGCAGAACAAGATTCGAACTAGTCGAATCTGGCAAAAATGGTTTGAATCAAAACCAAATGTTGTTTGGTCTCATGTTAACACAAAACTGAATGGTCAGAATAGTCATTCATCTAAAAAACAATCGATCTTTATTAAGAAACGGGTAGTCAAATTGCCCACTTGTCCATGTGTTGTTTCTTCTTGTGTTGCAGGTAGTTCAGATTGTTTTGTGGATTATTGATAGTGGTTGTTCAAAGCATGGGCACCGTTCGCTTAGGAAATGATAATTTTGCAGCAATCACATGCTATGGTGATTATATACAGGGCAATATCACTATTTGTCATGTATATTATGTTAAAGGTCTTGGACATAATCTCTTTAGTGTTGGACAATTTTGTAATAGAGATTTGGAAGTGGCTTTTCGTTCTAAAACATGTTATGTTCGAAATTTAGAAGGAGATGATTTGCTCACAGGTGGACGCGATTCAAATTTATATACAATCTCCATTTCAGACAAGAC
>BQNB010020223.1:7460-65771 GCA_026074375.1 Tanacetum coccineum | reverse complement strand
TGACGTGATGTACAAACTAAATAAACAAGGGTGTTTGGAATTTGATCTGAAAAGGTAAACATATATCATGTCTAACATTTTTATGTGAATACGCCTGGTTGGATTTAGATAACTTATTGTGTATGAAAGATGTCAAGTTCAAGATTAATAACAATTTTGTTATAAAACAAATTTGAAAGTAAATGCTATGCAACTTAGCTAAGAGTCCTATAAGAGGAGCAGTCCCAGACATTGTAGGCTCACTTTGTTCATAATTAGAACGATCGTCATCATAGTTATCGTTCTTGTCTGGTCCACTAACAAGCCCACCGTAGACAATGTTCGGGTCAGTCTGTGGGCGACGAAACCATGCATCAAACCCTTGTACGCATCCAACTACGGAGTGTAGGACTGATACAAAGGCGATTGAGGCACCCCTGTGGTGCACATGAGTTGGGTATTTTTGACCATACCCGACCATGTAACTCATTGAGTTCAGGGTTTTTCCCAAGAATATAATCAGCCTGAGATTTAGCGAACCCAAGGAGCTCTTGAGGTTGAACTGTGGCATCAGGACACTTGAGTACTAACTTAGCTGAGAGATAGTCTGAGTAGACGGCTAGCAGGAATGCAGCTAAGGCTGCATATTGCATGTTGTTCCACTCGTGCAAATAGAGTAAGCCCCCTGTATCAATTGAAAATTGGAAATAACTTGATCAGTAAACTTTGACTTTTTAAGGTCAAACCAAGTGTTTTAGATATATTAGTAACAAACCAGGAGTTATAGGGGCATTGTAGCCATCATTCTTTTGGTTGCAAGCACACGCAAAGTAGTCAGCCTTAGCCTGATATTGTTTCAGTGTGCCGGTGTATGCACCACCGTCAACGTCTATCAACACCTTGGTCAAAAGAATCTGGACACCAGCGTATTTGTTATCCCATGAGAATTCCTTCACTGCCCAACCAGTCCCACCCATGGAGGCTGAGTTGTCCACAACATATTTTAAGTATGAATCGTCCTTGGTTGCTCGGTACAACCATGTAGCCGCCCACAATAGTTCATCCTTCAAAGAAGAACAAACCCTGTTAGTTTTGAACCCCAAAACACGACTATAGTACCATTAGATGAAAAAATAATATAACTCACTGAGTAACCGGATGATGTGTAGAACTCCTTAGCAGACGGGATTGAATCCATAAACAGCCCTCTAAACCGATCAGCAAACCAAAAAAGCTGCATTTTGGGAAAACAAATGTTGAGTCAAAACAACGAGAATAACGTTATCTAAGTACTAGAAGTGGTGTTTTGAGTGTTCTAATTGGGACCTGTTTAGAATGAACTAAGAGCAAATCAGAGTAAGAAAAGTTGTAAGGCCTGAATGCAATAGCAGCAGCAGCCAACGCAGCAGCGGTTTCACCAGCAAGGTCTGAACCCAGATGTTCAGTATCTATTTTATAAGCGGTTCGTGGTGTAGTCATGTCTTCAGGTCGCTCCCAACAGTAGTGATCTGAGTCCCCATCACCTACCTGCATCACAAGTTTCCAAATTTTAGGTGACCCCATTTTTTTATTTCTCAACTATATAGTTATGGTAGGAAGGAAAATGGTTATATATTTATGTTGCAATTCTTTTGAAGTGCTATATTTTATTATACCTGTCCCCAAAGAACATTGGGTTGTGTATGAGCTTTGAGGAAGTAATCAGTGCCCCATTTGATAGCACTTAAAACATGTCCCATTTGGTTAAGATCCTTCATACTGCGACCGTACTCGATGGCTCCCCACGACAACATAGTGACACTATACGCCATCGGCGTCCAACTTAGTAAATCATTTGAGCTTACCTTTTGGCTTTGTTGGACTTAGTAAAATGAACAATAACGTCAATGTGACTGCACTTATTTTGGGTGTACATGAAATCAGCCATATTTTAGTTGCTAAAAGTGCAGGAGTTAAGCTTAGGGTTCCATATTTTGTACCGAGTTGGCTGGTGAGGTTAAATTTACTTGCTATCTACTTAGCTGTACGTGTCAGCTGCTTAATAAATGACATATTTTGGTGGCAGATAGGCTCTTTTGGGGCAATAACACATAGCAGATCCAGATTTTGCTTTTTATAATAAACTATTTAACAAAGACGATTACATCAGAATAAGGCAGATGGTGCCAGAATGTACTAAGGCAGCAAAGAAATGTGGTAAGCTATCTATAATCTATTTCTTAGTTTAAACACGATATATATATATATATATATATATATATATATATATATTAAATGGTAGGCCTGCATACATGAATACATTCCTCTATAACGGACCGCTTTGATCTAGAAAAGATGTTGAATGTGTTATTGTTATGCTTACCAAGCATGTTTTTTTAAATCGATTCATACAGGTGTCTTTTGTTCTTGCACTTTTAATGGAAGTAAGCGGCTGATTGGCAGAGTGCTAAAAGTTTTCGGTTATGGTTATCAAATGTACAAACCAAAAGCCACAAACTTTAACACACCGATTCATGTCGATTGTTGCCACATGGAAAGTAAAGCTGCTAAGACTTTGCTTAATGGGTGTGACAAGGTGCTGATGCGATTCATAATTTATTGAGATATCGTGGCTCATAAGAAATATGAATAGATAAGTGTAGTTAGTTACTTTCAGACCTAGATACAGGTCATGTATATTATATTTACTGATTATCTCCTTCTCTGACTCCCTTTTTTTTCTTCCATGCAGTGCCGACAATTATTACTGCCCGTGAATTCTTTGTCGCCTTACCTGTTCATCAGTTTCAGGTTTATGCACTTGCCTCAATGCACTTAATTATGTTACATCCAATTCATCTATCTTTCTGATGCATGTTCTTCAATCTTGCAAGTTCTTTAATCTTCTCATTCTCTACTATATTCACAACATTGTGGTTAATCCTTTCTTACAGGATAGGATACGAGTATCTAAGTAAGTTTAGTAGTATATCGGTTTAGAATTCTAATTTGTGCAGACCCATAGCTCGACTGGCCGTCTGGTCTTTATTCTATCCCATTGGTTGTCTCTTGGTGGATCACAACTATAGATGGCATCAAAGGATTTGGAAATAATTACTTGAAGGTATTTGTTATTTTTTGTTGTATAGTTGATATTTAGAATCTTAATGAGAACAAACAAACTGACGGAGATGATAGAACCAAAAACAAAACACACAATAAAATCAACGCAGATGGGTTTCACATGGTATAATGCTTGAGTTTGTGTTATTGCACATTGTCGATGGTTGTTTATAATGTATTATCTTACTTTGAAGTGAAGTTGTTATAATATTTTTGTACATTTAAAAGTTTAATATATAACGCATGCATTTGCTATAACTATTTAACATTCTTCTTTTATTTATGAAGTTGGTGCAGCTATAGGGCGCATTGATGTGGTCGGTTGGAAGAATACTTAACACGCCTGAACCGGCACATGTGAAGATTGAGTAAGCTTTCTTAGTCCTAATCGTCCACATATCCTAAAATATGGTACTATAAAATTGTAGAATTGTGTGCTTGATATTAAAAACCAGAACAGTTACATCATACAACAACTAATCTACACAATGTTTCACGTACATCACAATAAAGAGGTGGCCTAAATGCTAAAAGTGACTTGCTCGTGTATCAACTTTAGCACAGTTGTAATGTCGAGTCTGAAACCCAGGTATACCAATAAAAGGCAGTATAAACTTGCAATATAATGCTTTCATTTCGATTTATTTGTTTACCACAAATCAAATATTTGTTATTATAACATTACGTATTGTATATGATCACAATACTTATCATGTAAACTACTTTTGCTAATCAGTTATAAATAATAAACAAGATATTTATTGGTAATGAAGATATCACATGTAGTTTGAGGAGGATCCTGCTTTGGTAGACTTAGATAGGGTTGTAAAGCTCACGGGTCCAGCTGTCCCAGAACTATTTGGTTGTCTGCTCTTTGATAGGTCACAGTAGTATAAAATTAATATCAGCATTTATAACAATGAAACTTATAAGGTGTCAACAGAACAACAAATACTCTCAAACCATCTTAAAGTTTTTTTTAAAAACCGTCACGTTGTGTTAAAAATCCAACAGTTACAAATACTCTCAAACCGTCTTACACGGTTAAACTAAAAAAAACCCCCGAAACAAACCCGCCCGTTGGGCGGGTTACGTAACTAGTATATATATATATAAATTCGGTTTCTGGTTTGGCTTGGTTCGGTTCGGTTGGTATTTTGCCAAAACCATATTCAAACCGAAAATCAAAAATCTAATTCGTTCGGTTTTCACAAATTGGGTTCGGTAATAAATTCGGTTTGATTTTTTACCGTTCGGTTCGATTCCGGTTTTAGTTTCCTCTAGGTAATACCGAATAATGAACACCCTACAATAGTTGGACCTTTGTAGTGGCTCATATTACGTAGATGACAACCACAATGTCATTATAAGACAATTTTTCTCTAATTTTCAGTTGCTTACATACTTTAACATCGTCAAGTACTCTTTTTCATGTCATCAAGCTCCTCTTAAAATTAGCTCGAAAGATATGTGACATTTGTTTAAAGTTATGATACAAGACTTTTAAATTTTTAATAGCGTGTAACTTAGTTGGTTTTGAAAAAAGATATAACTCGTAAAATCTGTAGTCTTTTAAGAATTCTCATAATAAATTTTATTTAAATTCTCCCTTGGTTGTAAAAGATATATTTGTAAATATAGAGCATCGTTTAGTATGGACCTATGTGAAATTATAGATTAAAATGAACAAAAAGTCTAGAGTTAATATGAATTGGCTGAAAACATTATACTATTCTAAAGATGTGTAATTTACTTAGACTACATTATATTAGTATAAAAGAATGCTCAAATGTACAAATTTAGGTTTGCAAGTAGCTAGGCAAAGTTTATGACAAACATGATTTATGTCAATATCCAAAAATAAGCAGCTTGGAAATCCTTTAAGCTTATAGTCATAAAGTGTAAAATGTTTACTTTATAAATCGTTTCGATATGTTTATGAAATTATGGAGTGAGACACATTTTGGTTTTTGTGTTAAACGAGTCGACATATTGTCCGCGCGTTGCGGTGTGCTAACCTAATATCGAAAGTTATTTAGCTTTGATAATAGTGTGTTTTCGGTATTTTGGTATATTTTAAAAAAAAATTCGTATACAATCGTTATTGTAACAAAGAAAAATTGGGCGACTACTTTTTGTCCATATATATTATAGATATACTATTTCGGCCAACCACATGGGCTAAAAGGAGCCCGGCCAAGGATCCAAACATTTTTTTATAAAATCGTGCGTATTTCGAAAGCATTGCAATATTTGGTTCGTTTTGTTCGCAATTCAAAAATCTTTCCGTAGGTATTTTTTAATCTGAATGAATCGGTAGATATTTGTTATATATTTGATAAATAAAGTTTATTATATGAAAAATCGTAAATAGTTAAAAGTTGATGGTCCGTTTTGTAATTTGTTTTTCCATTTTCGGCCGGTGTTTTTTTTTGTTACTTTGGGTCAGATTTACGTATGTCAATAGCATTGTAATATTGGGCTGGTTTTGTTCGCAATTCGAAGATCTTTCCGCCTGTATTTTTTGATCTAAATGAATTATTACATAGCCCGCGCGTTGTCGCACGACATAATTTTTCGCGAATGTGTTTCGAATGAATATTGAGTGGAAATATATCCACGCGTTGTGGCGGGCCTGACTTGTATGGAACACATGTTTTTTATTTCACTGACCATTTTTTTTAACAATTACGAAATATTAAACGTCAACATTTTCTATAAAATTGTACGTATGTCTTCCGCGGGTGTTTATACTTGGATATTGTACGTTATTATACTCGCGTTACAAATGTTGAATATATAAAAAAAAAATGGGCCGGCCCAAATTGAGAGCCAAAGTGAGAGCCAGACAAAAACCTTAAGCCTATGCCGCTAGAGGACAAAATAACATACTCATTTTTAGTATGTTGTATAATGATGTGTTTAATTTGCACGTCATTATTAAGTGTTTCTTATCAAACATCATCTAACCGTAATATCTTTGTAATTTTAATAAAAAATACTCTCTTCGCCCCAAAATTATTGTGCCCTCACAAAAAACGCACAGTTAAACGCACAATTTAAAAAAGTGCATTTATTATTGCTTTCTCTTTCTTACTTTTTGACAGAATAACAATTTTACCCTTAAAGTCTTCTTTAAAGTTTTTAATAATAATTTTAAAAAAGGGTAATATAGTAAACTTCATCAAAGTTTCCTATTTATATTTAGTAATGGACAATTATTTGGGACATCCCAAAAAGAAAAACGTGAACAATAAATATGGGACGGAGGGAGTAGGACACACACATTTTTGACATATTTTTGCTTTTGTATCACTCATTCACCGCAAATACACAGTTGACCAGTCAAGCATAGACTTTTGTAAAATAGGTTACAGGTTCGATCTTAACCAAGTTCTAACCATTTTTCACAGATGCAAACTCTATGAAAAGTTGAACTAACAGAAACTAATCGATCTCCAATATGATTATTAAAAAGAATAAAGAAAGATAACCAAAAAATATTAAAAATTTAAGAATTCATATGAGTTCTCGGTTTTATGAGTTCTTTTATGCTTGCAAACTTTTTAAGCACGAGAAAGCCCATAGAACCGAAAACATAATACTAATCTAATCACAAGTGAATTAAGCACACTATGGTATATTACTAACCAACAATTTCTTTTTCCAACCCATGTGGGATAGAATGTTTAGATAAATGTTTGGCATACTTTCGTATATTATATACTAAAGTATTTTATACACATGAAAAGAAAGAAATAATGCAAATGTGTGCATTGTATCAAAACAACCACGGTTTTAACTTTTTCAAAGGAGATAAAATGACGACTCAACTTTCATGTGTCGTGCACATGATGGGCTTTAACGTTTCTTTTTAAGGGACGTTATTTGAGGGACTTATGGTGTTATTTTTTTCAAAGATAAAGACTGTGGATGCAACTTAAAAGCTTCAGGGTTGGTGGATGTAATTTTCGTTAAACCACAAGAATAGTAAGTAACTTTCAATACCGTCTTCCACGGGTTATGGGTCCCAATACCATCTTTCACGGTGTATGGAGGAGGTTGAGACGTAGACAATTTTATCCTTACCAAAGGTAGAGAGGCTGCTTCCGGTTAATTAAGATACAATTTTACATTTTTATTGCTTCTTTATTAGCATTCAAAATTTGTTTTCTCGTTTTCTACCCTGTGTGAAAATAAAGATTAAACATGTTTTAAGTTATTAAATTAAAAGAAAAAAAAAGCTAAGAGTTCATATGAGTTTCCTAATACTTCATGATGTGTCAGATTTTTCCAATCAGGCACATTACGACTAGGGGTGGAAACGAGCCGAGCATGCTAGAGCTCGAGCTCGGCTCGTTTATATATATAAATTCGAGCTCGGGATCAAGCTCGTTTCGAGCCTCATATTTTGAGCTCGAGCTCGTCTCGTGTAAAATTTCACAAGCTCGAGCTCGGATGGGCTCGACTAATTCATATAATGTATTGAAGAAAACGAAGTTCAAATGGTGTTGGGCTCGTTAATCTCACAAGGCTCGAGCTCCTTTACTTATTTTAAGCTCGTTTATACGCAATTATACGTATAAACAATGTATATACATATATATTTTAGGCGCTCGTTTAGGCTCGCGAGCTTACTCGAGCTATTTTTATAGAGCTCGGGCTCGAGCTTGATTATTAAATAAGTCCAAACTTAGGCTCGAGCTCGTTTAGGCTCGGCTCGTGCGAGGTTTTTACCGATCCGATCTCGAGCTTTTCAAGAGTTGCTCGGCTCGTTTCCACCCCTAATTACGACGCGTTAGAAAACATAATACTATTCTCAACACATTTAACACGCATACACTTATGGTATATTAGTAAGCAACAACTTCTATCTTCGGTTTATGTGGGATAAAAAGTTAGGATAAAAAGTTAGGAATGTCTTCATAAAATAAAATGGTAAAAAAATTGATCGATGTTGCAACAATAATTAATAATTTGGTACACGGAGCATCAAATTTATGTGTTCATAACACAAAATGTAGAGGACACAGCTTGGATTAAAATAGTTTCCGCTAACACCCGCATAGTTCTTGGTATATAAGTCACAAATTATTTCTTTTTCCAGCCTAGGTGGGATAAAATGAAAGAATATAAGATTAGTGTTGGTTATTTTCTTAGTTCATGAGGATTAAGAGCCCAACATATTGGGGCCCATCTTGGGTCCATTTAGTCCTTATTTAGGGCATTCTTATTCTTATTTAGGGCATCCATTTAGTCCTTATTTAATCTCCTTTTATCCTTAGTGTTTAAATTCGTTATAACCCCTGAAATTGGGATCAATCATTCATTGATTAAGCCCATATCGAGCGTGTTAGGCGATCTTCTCATCTTGGGATTTAAGGTTTAGATCTGTTTGTTTTCCCTTCAATCTAATCTCTTTTTAAATCAACCCCAAATTGACTCCATTTCCGTTTCCTTTTCTCCTCGCCTCCATTAAACAAGATCTCCCTTCAATCCAAAGAACTCATCTCATCTGTTTATCATGGGTATCGATGATTGGCATGTAGTTTCGAGGAAGAAACATGGTTATAGATCTTATGAAGACGACGTGGCTAAGATCTCGATTTCGATTTACGTGTCTAATCTTCCAGAGACATTTTCGGCCAAGGATCTGTTTCATGCTTGTAATAAGTATGGACATGTTGTTGATTCTTTCATTCCACTGAAGAGATCAAAGGAAGGTAAAAGATTTGGATTTGTCAAATTTATCAATGTTTCTAATGTGGAAAGATTGGTGGGTAATTTATGTACGGTATGGGTTGGTCGTTATAAGTTACAGGCAAATAAGGCACGATTTGGCAGGCCACCTTTGAATGGCAGGAACATTCGTAATTCGAAGAGTGATGATAGACATTTAGGTGGGTTCAAGGAGCCTAATGTTAGGCCAACGAATGGGAATAAAGAAACCAGGAATAATTCGTTTGCTTCTGTGTTGAAATCGAACCAGCCTAATAATTTGTCATCTTCTAATATGATTCATGATTCCTCACCTGCTATTGCTCTTGATGATGATTGCTTATCAGCCAATGATCTCTCTTGTGTTGCTATTGGGAAAATTAAAGATATTAACGCCCTATCTAACCTTTCTGTCATCCTTAACGATGAGGGCTTTGATGACATAAAGATCTCTTATCTTGGTGGGTACTGGGTCCTGATCCAATCCAAATCTTGTGCTTCCAAAGAAAAATTGATTAATCATGCTGGTGTATTGAATTGGTTCCATGAACTTGGTAATGCTAATAATTCTTTTGTGAGCGATATCAGACTTGTTTGGATTGCTATAGAAGGACTCCCTATGTGTGCTTGGAACAACAAAGCGCTCTCTAAAATTGTGTCTCCTTGGGGTACTTTGACTCCTGTTGATTTGGTAGAGGATAGTTCGTTGCCGTACAGAAAAGTCTGTGTGACTACCAAGGTTAGTACTATTATCAATGATCGTACCAAAATCATTGTTAAAGGGAAAGTTTATTGGATTCGAATTAGAGAACTAGAACCATGGTCTCCTGAACTAGACGATGAATTTTGTGAATCATCTTCTGATGATGAATTTGTAGGAGACGAAAAAAATAATTCAATTACTGGGGATGCGAATGATCATGTTTCAGAGTCTAGCTTCATGAATGAGAATATCGAAAACGTTATTAATGAACAGGAACCTCCTCAAGATAAGATATCAGAAGATCCTTTTGGTATTTACAACATTCTTAATAAGCAAGATAATAAGGAGGCGGGTCAGGATAGCGATCCTTCTCACCCTCCTGGTTTCACTCAAGAGGTAAATGTTGGTGTTAGTGTTAATCAGCCTGTGCATTCTGATATCAGTCCTAATATAGGGGGATCTCAAAATGTTAGTGGCGTTAACCGATCCTTTAGCCTTAAAACTGGAGGATCAATTATGGATGTTATTGAAAACTTGGTGGAAGTCGGACAAACTATGGGATACAACATGGCCGGATGCAAGAAAAACTTAGAGGATATTGTAGCCTCTCATGGAGATTCCATGGTCTTTAAATGAATGTTATGTCTTTAAACATTCAAGGTCTTGGCCAATCAGCCAAGAAACAGTGGATTCGGGAGTTAAACACTAAGAATAAGATTAACTTTGTTGCTATTCAAGAAACAAAGTTGGAGAGCATTAATCTTTTTTCTATCAAAGATTTATGGGGTAATTCTTTTTTCGACTTTTCTTTTAGTTCTTCTGTTGGTCTTTCAGGAGGAATTCTATGTGTGTGGGATCCTAATAGCTTTGTTAAAGATAATGCCACCATTTCTGATTATTTTGTGGCGGTTCGTGGTACTTGGCTTTCTACTGCTACTAAGGTTATGTTTGTTTCTATTTATGCTCCACAAGATATCTCTGAGAAGAAATCTCTTTGGGAATATATTACTCACATTATTGATACATGGGATGGAGAATGCATTATTTTAGGCGATTTCAATGAAGTTAGATCAAAACAAGAAAGGTTTGGGACGATTTTTAATGAAACGGCCGCCAATGCTTTTAATCACTTCATCTCTACTGCTGGGCTTATTGATCTTCCCCTTGAAGGATATTCGTTTACTTGGGCTATCAAATCGGCCAAGAAAATGAGTAAATTGGATAGGTTTTTAATTTCTGAAGGTTTACTTCTGAAATTTCCTTCTCTGTCAGCTATTTGTCTTGACAGGCATCTTTCCGATCACAGACCCATCATTATGCGCGAAGTTGTTACTGATTATGGGCCATCCCCTTTTCGTGTCTATCAATCTTGGTTTCACAAGAAAGGTTTTGATAAACTCATTAAGGATTCATGGAGCTATTCAAGTTCTAATGATTCTAATAAGATTATTCTTTTAAAGAAAAAGCTTCAGGCACTTAAAGCTTCAATAAAAGAGTGGTGTAAAGATGATATAAAACGCTCTAATGATACTTGCTTTTCTATCAAAGCTCGGTTGTCTGATCTTGACAAGTTATTCGATAATGGGCTTAGCAACGAGGAGTTAGTCACTGAAAGGATTTCTCTCTTAAAGGAGCTTCATAATTTTAACAAAAGTCACTCTTTAGACTTGGCTCAGAAAGCAAAGGTGAGATGGGCCATTGAAGGCGATGAAAATTCCAAATATTTTCATGGGATAATTAATAAGAAAAGATCGCAACTTGCTATTCGTGGTGTTCTCATAGATGGAGATTGGATTGACGAACCTTGCAAGGTTAAAAACGAATTTCTCATGCACTTTGCCAATCGATTTGAGAGTCCTTCTGGTCCTTGTATTGATATTGATTGTCATTTGTTCAAAAAGCTTTCTTCTGAGCAGGTGGATGACTTGGAGTGTGATGTTACGTTTGATGAGATCAAGAAAGCGGTTTGGGATTGCGGAACCAATAAATCGCCAGGTCCGGACGGTTTCTCATTTGATTTTATTCGTACTTTTTGGGATATTCTTAAGCATGATTTTGTTAATGCGATCCGTGAGTTTTTCATCTCAAGTAAGTTCCCTCCTGGATGTAATTCATCCTTCATTGCTCTAATCCCTAAGAAACATGATGCGAAGTTTGTTAAAGATTACAGGCCAATTAGTCTCATTGGGTGTTTTTACAAGATCGTTTCTAAGATTTTGGCTAATCGTCTTAAGATGGTAATATCTGAGCTTATTAGTGATGTTCAATCTGCTTTTGTATCCAACCGTCAAATTCTTGACGGTCCTTTCATCTTAAATGAGCTTATTTCTTGGTGCAAAGCTCATAAATCGAAAGCCATGATTTTTAAAGTGGATTTTGAAAAGGCTTTTGATTCTGTGAGATGGGACTTCTTAGATATTATTTTAAGAAACTTTGGGTTTGGCATTAAATGGAGAGGATGGATTCAAGGATGTCTTTCGTCGGCTATGGGATCTATTCTTGTTAATGGTAGTCCGACCGCTGAATTTAAGTTCCACAAGGGTTTGAAGCAAGGAGACCCCTTATCTCCTTATTTGTTCATCTTAGTTATGGAAAGTTTGCATCTTTCTTTCAATAATATCATAAATGCTGATCTTTTTAAGGGTATCCGATTTGATGATTCGTTGACGTTATCTCATCTTTTCTATGCTGATGACGCAGTCTTCATTGGCAAATGGGATAGAGCAAACATCCTTACCATAGTTCGTATGCTCAAATGCTTCTTTTTGGCTTCGGGTCTTCAAATCAATATTCTTAAGAGTAAACTCATGGGCATTGGAGTCTCTAATGAGGAAGTTCTTGCGGCAGCTAACATTATTGGGTGTTCTACTTTTTCCACTCCGTTCTCTTATCTTGGTGTCAAGGTTGGGATGTCTCCTTCTAGGAGAAAGGCTTGGGATGAGATAATTGGTAAGGTTTCTAACAGATTATCAAAATGGAAAATTAAGACTCTTTCCGTTGGTGGACGTCTTACGTTAATCAAGTCTGTCCTTACGTCCTTGCCTCTTTATCATATGTCGCTTTATAAAGCTCCTTTGGGTGTTCTTCGTGACTTGGAATCCCTTCGCAGAAAATTTTTTAATGGTGCCGATATAAATGAAAAGAGATTCTCTATGATTAGTTGGAACAAAATTTTGGCTTCTAAACAAAAAGGAGGGCTAGGTGTGTCCAGCTTCTTTGCGCTTAATAGATCCTTATTATTTAAGTGGGTTTGGAGATTTCTTTCGCAGGATGCATCCCTTTGGCATCGTCTTATTGCTGTTTTATATGGCAATCGTTCTCCTTTTGTTCACACAGGTTCGGTTTCCAGTTTATCCCCTTGGAATTGTATCTTGAAAGAGCTCAATTCTTTGTCCGCAAAAGGTATTAACCTTCTTGCGCTTTTGAAAAAGAAAGTGGGAAACGGTGCGAACACTCTCTTTTGGGAAGATTGTTGGATTAATGATGTCCCCCTTAGCAGATCTTTTCCTCGTTTATATGCGTTGGAGCTCAAAAAAGGTATTACGGTTGCAGATAAACTCATTGATGCTTCGTTTGTTGCTTCTTTTCGTAGAAACCCCCGTGGAGGGGTGGAAGAAGAGCAGCTTCACCATCTAGTTGAACTTGTTGGGTCTATATCTTTATCTCCTTCCAATGATCGATGGGCATGGCTTCTTGGATCTTCTGGTGAGTTTTCGGTTCACTCGGCTAGAACATTTATTGATGATATTCTTTTACCTTTTGTTGGTGACTTTACTAGATGGGTGAAAGTGGTTCCAATAAAGGTAAATATTTTAGCGTGGAAAGTTTGTTTGGATAAGCTCCCCACGAGACTTAACCTTTCACTTCGTGGGATTGATATTCCTTCTATTATATGCCCAAATTGTGGTTTAGCTGGAGAATCATGCTCGCATCTTTTCTACTCTTGTAATTTAGCTCGGACTTTATGGCGTAAAATTGCTCGATGGTGGGAAATTGATATTCCAGATTTTTCTTGTTACGAAGAATGGATTGCTTGGTTCAAAACTACTCGATTTTCTAAAGCTCAAAAGGAAATGCTATAAGGGGTCTTTTATGTTATGTGGTGGATGATTTGGAAATTACGCAACCAAGTGCTTTTTGATTCTTCTCATCCGCGTATGGAGCTTCTTTTTGATGATATTGTTTCGTACTCTTTTACTTGGTGTTCCAATAGATGTAAAAACAATATTGATTGGATTTTTTGGATGAAATGTCCTAAATCCATATCCTTGTAATTCTAGCTCCTTGCTAGTTTTTTTAATAATATCAATTTGCCGTTCAAAAAAAAACAATGGTAAATCTATTAAAATGTTTATAAAAGTGTCACATCATCTAATGTCATTAATTCATAAAATATTTCATATTATGAACCTATTCCCACTATGATAAAGCTTTTTGAGGTTTATATTTTTAGGAATTCCACAATCACCATTTAAATGTCATTAACTATTTAGCATATAAAAAATGATGATAAATATTTCTTGGACCTCTTCGTAATCCTAGACCTTTTCATGTCACCTAAGCATGAAATGGTTTCTCACTATGGAGCAAAAATTCTTGGAGCTCTTCAAAAAGTTTTAAACATATTTATAAACCATCATTGTGGACGCTTAAAGTGCAGTCTTTTGAACTTTGATTAGTGGGCCAAATAAACATTGGACTTGATGTTAAGCCCAATATTTCATAAGAATTGGAGACAATGTTTAACTAGTGTAATACCCGTGCGTTGCGCGGGTCACGCGTAAAAAATAAATCAGTTTTTTTACGTCAACTTAATACTGAATCTGTAAACAGCATATATTATATATCAAAAGAAATATAATAAAGGATCATAATCTAACAAAGTAAGCATATCAGTCGAAGTTCAAAGTAGAACATGCATGATTTGAGTTAAAAGTAGCCAGCGTAAGTCAATTACGATGTTCAAAGTAAACATGAAGTTTAATAATGAAAACAAATGTTTAAAGTTGGATATAAAAGACTAAAAGTATCAACCTTATCAACTTGGGGCTCACTGACTACATCCTCATCAACCACTCCTCCAAAGACAAATATGTGTGTATATTTGGCTACATTCCTTAAAAGACTCCATTTGCAGACCTTAAGTGCAATACTCATGCGTTGCTCGAGTTCTTGTTTTAAAAGGAAGAAAAAGTATACTTGCCTACTCCTTTGATCTCTATTTAATTGTTACACGAATAAAATAACACACAACTTAAGAAAATTACAATATAAATTATTTGAAATTGACAAAATGCATTTTTATATTTTAACTAAAAGATATGTGATTATAATTTTACTTAGGATAAAAAAAATTAAATATCTCTATAAAATTGCATACATTCAACATTGAGAACTTTAGTTTTTTTTCCTATTTAAGATTGTATATATAGTTTATGTTAAACATATGTTTTACACAAAAGCATCTCTCCTTAAAAAAAGATGTTTGATTATATATCATGTGACAATGTGTTGTACACAACACTCATTTTGTAACATATTATGGAATTAAATTATTTCAAAATTATTAGTTTAGGTTACGTTGATTTTGAAAAGTAGATGATAAATACTAAATTGTATATATAAATTATCCGGGATTTTGCCAAATAAAAGCCAAAAAAATGCCAAAAGGATAGAAAAATGTGTGCTTTTGTGTCTATTGTGCAGGAAAGGATAAAAAAAGACAAAAGAAAGCAAAACCAGTCAAAAACCGTCAAGGAACGAAAAAGACAAGACAAGAGTGAAGAATGAAAGACAATCAAAAGCCGGATCAGCCCGATATAGCAAGAAAAGAAAGCCAATGAAAGCCAAAGGATCAATTATGTCAAGTTTGCAAAGATTAATGGCTCTTTTGGATGTTTTGAATACAAGGGACCAAAATTGTCAAAGTGGAAGTTTGTTTATAAAGGGAGGAAAAAGAAAATATCAACTACAAGGGCCGAAAGTGACAAATTCGAAACTTCTTTTGTACAACAATAGAGGAAATGAAACACAAGGGCTACTTTTGCAATTTCCTCAAACATTCAAAACAAAAAAACGGGGCAAAATCCTTATAACCGCTCCCCAACACCTTTTCCCGCCCTTTTGAGACTCAAAAACCCAAGCACCAATCACATGTCGACTTCCCTTCTTTTATCCAACCTTTCCCACCAAAAAAACCCAGGGTTCTTCCCTATCTCCCCCCTCCACTATCCCTAGAACCCATAAAGTATGCCATGGTGGCAATCCCACCAATTTCGAGCAAAAGGGACGGCTATGATTGAAGAAAAGAAGCACAAACATGTAATCAAAGGCTGGAAATACGTTTTTGGTTTTACTCTCACAACAAACACATAAGCAGCCTATAAAAGAAAGAGAAGACAGTAGTTAGGGAGAAGTTAGTTAGTTTTTAATTCAGTTTGTAATTTTTCGTATTTTCTTTTAAGTTTTTAAAATTTAGCTTTAATCACTTGTACTTTTGTTACTAAAGCTTGTACTTCATCAATTTGAGTAATAATATTCAGTTTTCAAGTTTACTTGTTCTTTGATTTCAATATCAAGCCGTTTTCACTCATTAAGCTCTCATAAGCTCATTTGAGCTTATTCTTGTTCATAAGCTCAAATTCAGTTTAAAATTTGTTAAAAAGTCATTCATTTACTAGTCTTGTTTAGTTCAAATCAAAACATGAACATTTGAGTACATTGGATTCATTTTGGAAGCTATTTGGAGTTAATAAGCTCTTAGAAGCTTATTAAGCTTTTAAGCTGGTTTAGAGGCTAAGGGAGCCACTTAGGTTCATGTTTGTGAGCCACTCACTCAACAAGAGTGGCTAGTAGCCTGAGACTACAAATTTCAGGTTTTATTTTCTTTATTTCATTGTAGCATTAGATTTGATAGCTTAATCAAATAGCTTATTCTATTGTCCTTTTTGTGCTTTATCTTGTCTAAACTTGTTTAGCTAGCTTAGTGATTCAAATGCATTAGTTAGTTGAAGTATTAATTCATTGAGAACTTAAAAGTTGAATTCTGTCTACTAAGAGTAGTAAGAAGCTAGCTGAGAATCTAGCTTATTTCTCTACATAAGCTAGGTTTTTTAGTGCTTGATTAGTTTATTTAGCTTAGTTAAAATAAGTGTAGATATAAGGTTTTGGTAGTTTAAGCTTTGAAATAGATTTTAAGTACATTCTAGTTTAAACAGTTAGAATAAGAGAGTGTTTGGATTAATGCATTTTTGACTTAAAAAGTCAACACAATTTAGTTTAAGCACTTTACCTAGTTGAGTTTAACAAAGTAATGGAGTTTTAAACAGGTTTTAGAAGTTAGTTAGTAGAATTCCAGTATTTAGAGCTAAAAAAGTTAAGCTTAGCACCAGGACAGTTTTAGTTTAAATAGCATTTGAAGATTCAGTCATTTCTAGCATAAGAGTGTTAAATTTTGGTTTGTATAAGATTAGGTACAAGTAGTGGGATGAGTTTATGAGTTTTAACTACAAGTTTAGCCTGCACTTCATTTTCTTGCCAAATGCATCAGCAACAACAGTCAAAGCTGTTGTTGCTATGCACTTTTCTAGTATCTTTTTGGGATTCATAATTAGAAGTTAGGTTTTAGAATTAAGTATTTCAGTAGATTTCCATTAGTTTTACAAAATTCATCATTTAGATTTTAATTTTAAGCTTTTTAACTTAGCTTATTTTTACCTGAAAAGTAGTGTAGCAGCATTTAGATTTCTAGCTTATTTTCTATCTTGATTTTCATTTTTAGTTGTAATTTTGAAAAACCTTTTATCTAGGTTAGATTTAAATCCATAGGTTAGCTTATATTCTAAATTTCAGCTTTATAGGATTAGGAATAAGCTGTTTAGCTTATTAAGAATAGCTTATCTCAGTTTTAAGCTAAAACTTGCACTTTTTAAGGCCATTTTTCTTGTAAAACTTGTTAACAAGTAGCTAATTTTTGTTTAGATATCTCTTGAACACATCTTAATCTACATTTAGCTTCTTTTCTTCTCCATTTTCATCAAGAAATAAGCTGGGAAATAAGCCAAAGCTTAAAAAGCTCTCAAATCCCCTAGATTCTGTAACAGCCTTGGATAAGCTAGTTTTTTAGCTTATACAGTGGACAAAAGTGGAAAGGGTCTTCATTAAAGTTGTTAGGAATAAGCTCATCTATAGATTTGTAGTTTTAAGTTTTTGCTGATTCTCAAATTTTAATAAGCCAAAAATAAGCCTTAAGCGTAGGGTCTATTTTGTATTTTCTTCATAGTGTAGGGTTACCCGTTTCTATTATAGTGTAAAATTGTTATATTTTGCCCGCCTACCTTTCACTTTACTTTTGTACACTTCCTACCCTGGACTTTTCGAAAAATAAAAAAAAGGGGGAAAGACAAGAGGCCCGGGTGAGCAAGACTCGAACCCGGGACCAAGCGATACATCCCCCTTTCTACACACACCTTACCACTGCGCCCTTGGGTCTTTTTCGTTAAAGACTCAAGGGCATTCATTCTTATAGTCATTTTGGCCTATAAGCTTATATAAGCTGTATAGCTTATTTTCGGGCTTATTTGTTAAGCTAATTTTTGTTTTTCATTTTTCGTAGGATACTATATAAAGGTATCAGTTTTTTAGAAAAATTTTTCAGGAATTTTTTCGTAAGCATTTTAATATTTTTCTATAATTTCTAATTTCGTTAAAGTTCTATTTAATTCATTAAAAATAAAAAATTATAAAAATATATTTTGCTTTTTTCGAAAAAATTTTCTTTTGTAATTAGTTTGTAGGATAAAAAGATAAAAATTTCGTAGGGTCATTTTTACAATTTGTATCTTTTAAAAGAACGGGTGGGTCGGGATTTTGTTTTGATTGTTTTTAGGGTCAACATGAACTCCGTTTTCGGTTAGTCTTTTTCATTCATCGTTATTTGATCCCTAGAGTAGTTTATAAGTTGAAAAAAAAAATTTTTCGTAGGGTTATTTTTAAAGATTTTAGGTTTTTCCCCCTTTGTTCGGGATCTGATGCTCCGTTCTAGTTTAATTTCGTAATTTCTAGGTTTTTCTTAAACGTTTTTGTTTGTTGTTATATAATTTGACTTTTTCAACTTCTCAAATCAATTCCTTCCTTCAAACTCAATTTTCGATCGTATCGATTTTCCAGTACAACCTCGTTGAGGATAAACGACCCGGGAACACTCTATACTACTTCTCGGTATCATTGATCTTGTTGAAATTTATACTTATATATATTTTATTATATATTATATATTTACAGTGTGAATTTCACCAATCAGTGTTCTTAATCATGGAAAGGATCAACAGCCACCAACACTCACACTTCATAGTCCTAGTGTCACTACTACTTCTCAAGAAGATGTTAGTCGATATTTAAATGAGACTCCTAAAGTAAAAATGACTGATCTGTTGCATGAACATGTGTACACTAAGACTTTGACACTCATCGTTGTACCATTCCTATACACCATTCCTGAAGTACAAGAAGAGGCTCTCGTTGATCAAGTCATAGAATCTCCATCAACTACTACAACAAACATTCCAACAACAAAGTCAAAGCAAAAACGAGCAAATAAACTTCTCAAAAAGACAATTCGATAGAAGAATGATTCAACAAAGACTATCATGCAAAAGTTAACAGATCACGAGAAAAGGTTAAATGCTTTGGCACAAGTAGATTATGCTGAAGTAATTAAAGAATCAGTTAACGAAAATGTGCTTAATGAGGTCAAGAACCAACTGTCAACATTTGTGCCAAAAGCATTAATGAGGTCAAGAACCAACTGTCAAAGTTTGTGCCAAAAGCTGTCTCTAATTATGTTCAACCCCGTCTTGAAAGAACTGTTCTGGATGTCATGAAGAAAAATCCAGTCAATCTGTTCAAGTCCTCCCCTACACCATCTAATGATCTTACAAAGTATGAGCTAAAAGAAAATATTTACGAAAAGATGTTTGAAACAGCTGCATACCTAACTCATGATGCTCATCGAGCTCTCTATGATGCTGAACAAGAGTCCATACGAATCGATGAACTTCAGGCAAGATATGAATCAACTCAACCATCTCATAAGAAACGATCTCACAATGATCAAGATCCTCCTAAAAATTGTAAGGGGGAGAATAAGAAGAGAAGGTGAAAGGGTGATGGTGAGTCCTCCTCAAATAAGGGTGATGTGCGGTCATTGTAATACACCAGGCTTTACAACTCCCTAGGCTGTTTACCTAATCGTTATAGTATAGTATAGGCAAGACTCGGGGGTTGTTATCGTTCTTTAGGTGAATAGGTTAGGAAGGTTCGAAATAAACGTAACTAAGGTCTAATGGTTGAAAGAAGATTATTTTTGTATTTTTATATTTTATAGAAAGCAATTAAAATCTCAAGTTTGAAAGGGGTTTTGGTTTTAAGCTAATTAAACTAATAATTAAAATAAATCTAAACTAATGTGTGGAAACTCGTATAGGTAAATAAATGTGTTTACATAATCATGCATTAATCCTTAGTTTGCTTATCCTAATTCTATTGCTTTGTCACCCTTGTGATGCGATGTGTAAATATTTCCTAAGTCATAAACGAATTACACGAACCCGCCGTCTATGTAATATTTCATTAAGGCAACGCACAAGTAAGGTAGTATGAAGACTATTACAAGTCCCCTAATAGTACATTACATGCGTTAAAACACTTAAAAGGTGATCAACCACATATGGGTAAAGTAGTATGAAGACTGTTACCGATGGTATCCTTTCTACACAATCACGTTTCCCTTGACGTCTTCACAAGCAATTAAGAAGCTAGTTTTCTACAGCCTAACGCGCACATCCATTAACAAGAAGCAATATTAAAAGGATCTACAAACTAAGTTTTCATGCATTCATAAGTAAACACCAATAGATCTAGCCTAACATGTTAAAATGAAGCAAAGAACAATAATTAATCAGGAAACACATAGACATATTGAAAGATTAAAGGATAAAGAACTTCACTTGATTAAAACATAGAGTTATATGTTGATACAAGAGGGTTCTCACACCCTAAAATTGACCTAAAAGCTGCTAAAGTTCGTACCCTAAGTATGACTTACGACTCTCCCAAGTTCCACCACTTTAAAACCCTAATTTTTAGTTTGTATATATAGAAAAACAATCGCGAAGGCGTTGCGCTATAATCCTGAAGTCGTCGCTCCACTGATCCTTCTAGGGATTTTTTAAGTCGGTTATGTTCTGACGCCGTCACAATATTCCTGACGTCGTCTTTAAGGACTTCTGACACCGTCGCCATAATTTGCGACGCCGTCTCTAGAGTCTGTATGCTTTTTCTTCTTCGACTTTGGTATAGAGTTGTAATCTCGTCCGTTTCTTCCCTAAATGAGCCCAAGTCACGTGTATTTCCTCCAAATACCATCCAAGTGCTAAAATACAAAAAGAAACAATTAAGCACATATTTTAGTGATATTTGCATGATTTAGGAGGTTAAATGACCCTGAAAAAGTGTATAAAATGACACCTCATCAAATACCCTTACACTTGGGATTTGCTTGTCCTCAAGCAAATGGGCTTTTCTACCTAGACAATAGCAATATTGGGGGCATTTAACTTACTTTTCAAAGATAATTTATGACACAACATATTAGACCTCGTCATTAAAAGCACATAAATTATATACTAGCACCTCACAATAAGTGTTTAGATTCTCTTTTTCTCTCGGGTGTATAATGAATTATAACAATATGGGAAACCAAAAATTACCACTCATTACCTTTCATAGTATATAAATTACCATAAGCTTGATAAAGGATCAAACATCCACCGCTAGGGCGTAAGAACCTAGGAATTACTATCAAAAAGGTCTTTAAAGGGTTGTGATGTTTGGGTGTAAGTTAAACGGAAACAGAAACGGATGGGATATATTTGGGGTGGTGGTGAATTAATTAATATACAAGAATACATGCGAAGGCGTTGCTAAACCAAGACTCGACCACACTAGGACTAAGATATACAAACTCTACATCAAACTCTTTCTTTTTTCTTTTCTGACTCTTTTCTGACATAAACATAAACATAATCAAGATGGCAGCCGTACATTTTTTTCACTTCTTTTTATATTTTTTTTCTTTTTACTCTTTTTTCTATTTTTCCGTACACATTTGCCCTGCCATGTGCTAAACATAAATAAACATGACTTGGGGTTTATAATTGCACCCCTACACTTGAGTTTTAGAACTCATAAACATAAACTAACTAATGACCCAAATTGAAAGGATCAAAACAACATGGAGTGTATTAAGGACATATATGGATGATATTTTGACTTTCTTCCCCATTTCTCTATAAAATAAAAACTACCATGAATCTTGGTATGTGCTTAATTACACATACCTTTTACCTGTAAAAACGAGCCTAAAATGACCAAAATATATCAAAAATACATTGTATTTGTGTGTTTTGTGATTTATGTTTGTGCAGGTAACGGATATCAACAAAAAGGACAAAAACATAACAAAAAGGACAAAACCGAGCCCGAGAATGGAAAGAGCGTGAAAAGTCAAAGTCAACAAGTCAAAGTCAAAGTCAAAAAGTCAACAAGTCAAAGACGAAGCCGAAAACAAAGAAATCTTAAATGGACCAACCCGAACCCATTTAATGGGCTGGGTCAGCCCATTAAGACTTTATCTAAAAGTCTTACAAGTAAAAAAAAAGCCCTAAAACCAAACCGGCCCAAATATAAGCCCAACAACACTTAACCATTACACCCTTAACTCTTTTACACCATTGGTCCTTATGATTTTGCATCGTTAGTCCATAGGGACTAACACAGTCAGTCCCTAACTACTTAACACCATTACCTCATCCTTAACCCCATTATCCCCAAAACCCAGTCAAACTTCTCCCTCCAAAAATCTAAATCTCACTATTCATCATCCCTGTCACTCTCACCTTGACCTCTGCACCCCAAAATAAACCCATCACGCTCACACCTTAACCCCATTCCACAAGGTGCCAATTCTACCTTGGCAATCCTCTCACTTCCCATTCATTAATGAATTGAAGAACCAAATGAAGGGCTGTGATAATAAGACTTGGTGAACAAGATTTTTGGATGGTTGTGATGAGAATTCTACTCACTCACACAGAAAACACAACCTTTCACTCACTCACAGAAGAAGCACAAGCTTGAAGACCCCAAGAGAGCAAAATTCTTCTATAAATAGGACTCTTGTAAGCCCTTGAGGCTGTCTAGTTTTTATCTTTCAGCTAATATTAAGTTTGTTTTAGCTTATTGTACCTTTTTTTTAAAGCCTTGTACTGTTTTTCTTAGTTTAATGAAATTTAAGTTTTTATGTTAAAATCCATTTTTATGTTAAAATTCATTTTTATGTCAATGCTATGAAAATGTTTATTAATCTCTTATAAGCTCTTGTTTACTCACATTTAAGATGTTTAACTTAAGCTATATAAACTTTTCCATAGTTTATATAGCTTAAGTTTTTTTCACTCAAAAAGCTATTTTGGATGACAAGCCAGACTTGGAAGGGCTTATGGGTTTTTACTAGCTTGTTTTAAACAAGCTAGAGCTTGTAGACAAAGTTCTTAAGAGCTTATTTGCCCTTGTTTAGAGCAAAGGGCCTTTGTAAGTTCACTTTTTTCATTTTATAGCTTAATTATGCAACTGCTTATTCTAGTGCTTATTTACCGCTTATCTACTGCTTATATTTGCTTTAATATGTTGCTTATTGCTTATTTGTGCTTTGTTATAGCTTAAAACTCGTTATTTCATATTTTTCATATAATCAGTTTTAGAAAAGCCAAAAAACTGCTTATTTGGATTGCTTTTTATAAAGTGCTTATCTGTGGTTGAAATCTGCTTATTAGGTCTTTTTAAACTTAGTAATAATCTGGTATCTTAGATTTAGCTTAAAGTCAGACTTAAATAAGTTCTAAAATGCAAATCCAAGGTTTAAAGGAGTGTTTGGGTTAAAGGTTCAAAATGGGTCAAATGAAGTTAAAATTTGTTTTTGGCTTCTGAGTCAGTTTTAACTAGCTTTTAATTAGTTTATTAGTTAGTAGTCTTAAGTTTTAAAGGTTAAATCTCAAATTTTAGGTTCATAGTAGCCATGGTTTGAATCTGTGATAATTTGGTCTTTTAATCTAGCTTATTTAATTTGATTCTGAGTAGGTGTGTTGGGATTGTTGATTTGATGAGACAAAATGAATAAAAGAATGAAACAAAAGGATCAGAATCGTCATTAAAGAATTCTTCAAGCTGGTGGAGAATTATGAAGATTTGGTCAAATATGTTAAAGATATTGATTAGGAAACATATTAATGTGATTTAATGTGATTTAAATAGTTTCCTTATCTATTGATTTACTTCTTTTGTAAGTCATGATCTCTCTCTATATAAAGAGACCATAGACATAGGTTTTACATATCCATCCATAGAAACATCGACTGATGAGAGTCGAATAGTAAAGGTGTGTGTGTGTACACCGTAGTTAGTTATCTAGATACTTACATAGCATAGTCGACTGATTAAAGTCGAATAGTACACCATAGTTAGTTGGTGTAGCCCCAAATTATAGTTGGGGTAATTGGGAAACGTTCAATAAAGAAAACCTTATGATAACTTTGATTGTGTTCTTTATTATTCCGCTGCGTGTTATCAATCATTGTTATTGTTCATCCTAGATATATAAGATCTAATCAATCTTGAGCTTTAAACGATGTTATCAACATGTGGTATCAGAGCCTCGTGGCTCTCGATCTAGGATCTACAAGGTTTTACAAATCGAACAAGGTATGATGCTTTTGATTTTTGGTGATTTATTCTTTATCATGTTCAATCTGTATTTGGGGGTTTTGTCACGATCTAGTCTATTCTTTCAAGACAAATATGAAGGTTGCTGCTGTTACTGATTCTAATTAATAAAACCAATTAAGGTCGGTTACAAGCAATTCGGTGACAAGAGGGTTTTCTATAAACCCTAATTCGGTAAACCCTAATTCGGTTGATCATCATAAGGGATTCACGTTATTGGTATGATTTTAATATTCTAGATCTTTGGATCTACATATTCTTGGTTCTGATCCGTGGCTTATACCCTCTTGTGATGGACGTGAATGTTTTCTTGATCGTTCATATAATGCATGCTTCTGATCGTATTGATTAATGCTGCTCGCTGCCTAAGTTTATGTGAATTATGTTCGAAGGATTCATCAAAATCTAGCAAAGGGAGTGTGATTTTTCTTATGGTGCTTAATGCGCACATTTGCTATCACTTGGTATGTGTCTCATAGAAGATGAGGATTTTGTCAAGAGGTTGCGATCTACTTATATTTTACAGATTTATTTATAAGTTGACGTCACGTGGATAGTGCAGACATAAGCACAAGTTTGAGAAATATCAAATTCTTCCATCAAAATTCGTTATACTCTATTTTCTTCATAGTAATCCACTACATGCAAGCCAATGGAGTTCGAGATTCAGAGATGGTTAAACATATTGGTTTAGGGGAAAGTTATTGATTAAATGTCTTAACTTACTCATGGCACCACTTGACGGGAAGTGTTTACAAGTTGCATATCTTCAGAAGACCCTATTGGATGAAGACAAAAAGGGGAAGAAGATTATAGGTTTATTGATTTGCAGCTTATTATATGTGGTGACATGATACAAGGATAAGTTGGAAGTTTGGTTCATTTAGAGAGTGATTACATCTCAACTTTCTCTATTTAGGGGAAGTTCGTACGCGACATTTTTTGTTTTTGTCATCATCAAATAGGGGAAGTTTATTGGGTTATTGGATTTGATAAGGTACAAAAGAATAAAGAATCAAACAAAAGGATCAGATTCGTCATTAAAGAATTCTCAAGCTTGCCAGGGGCGAATATGAAGATTTGGTTCAAATATGTTAAAGTTACTTGTTAGGAAACATATTACTTGTGATTTATATGATTTAAATTGGTTTCCTTATCTATTGATTTACTTCCTTGGTAAGTCATGACTCTTCCTAGATTCATAGCATTTTGTGCTTTAATCTATTCTAGTTGTTATTGTTGATCATTTTACTCTTGTTTTGGTGTTTATTTAGTGTGAAATCAATTCCTTAAGTCTGCATTATTGAATTTGAGTTTTGGCCAAAACTTTGGTAAATTGCATCAGATAGTAAAAACTGCTTATAGCCTTCTTCAATCCAAAAATTAAGGTAGTATAAGTTAGAACTAGCTTTTAAAAATTGGTGCACAATTAGTTCATAGGTTATATTAGATAAGTTAGGGTTTATTTTAGGTTTAAAATCTTATTTAGATATCTGTTTTTAGGGCTGCAATTTAGATTTTTTTTCTTTTCATAAAATTTTGAAGAGCCAAAAATAATGTAAACTGCCTAAGCAGCTTTTTCATTTAGTTTTTTTCAGCTTATTTAATTTTTAAAATGCTTTTTGATTTGTGTTTTAGATAGTTTGTAGGATAAGCTTTAAGGTTTTGCAAGTCAATTTGTCATAAGGATCCATTTAGTTGCTTAAAAATAAGCTCAAAATGCCTAGTTGGACTGTTTGGTTAGCAATTTTGACCCAAAGTGCTTATTTTCCTTTTCTCGGCTTATGGCTTATTGTTTTAGCTTAAATCTTTGTTAGTCTTGCTTATTAGGTTAGTTTTAAGGGGTTTGTAGCTTAATTAGCTTTGGTTTAAGCTTATTCTAGCTTATTAGCTTTTTCAGTTAAGTGTTAAAACTAAAAACCTTATAATTCACAAACTGTCACTCTTAATTGCTTATTTTCTAGCTTTTTATCAAGTTTCAAAAAATATTTCTTTTACAAAAGTTGTTCAGAATAAGCTGTTTAATAAGTTTGTATAAAAAGTTTTCAAAAATAAAAAAAAAAGGGAAATTAGGAAGTCAAGGGTGAGCAAGGCTCGAACCCTTGACCTCAACCAACCTCAACCCTTTTGACTCACCACCACACAACCATCTGCGCCCTTGGGACTTTTACGTCTAAGGGTGCAACCAAATTGCATTTAACCTCTTTTTGACCTTGTTTGATAAAAAGCACTTCGAGTGCTTAATCGATTTTTCAGGGCTTATTCGTTTAAGTTTATTTTTAGGTTTTAATTTTCTTGCATACGTTACATCAGAAGCAACTTTTAGTATTTTTCTAGGATTTTTAATTCGAACTTTAGTATTTTTCTTGCGATTTCATAGTTTAAAAAACTTTAAAAAATCATAAAAAAATAAATAATAATCAAAAAAAATAAAATTCTTTTTCTGAAAATTTTCTTTTATTATTTATGAGGTTTAGAAATTAAATTTACGTTCGTAGGGCTTAAATTTGATATATTTGCTTACTTGTCGCGTTTTAAATAATTCTCGTTTACGTTTTCATGCTTAATTTCTTTAATGCTTTTATAGTTTACTTGTCTTTACATGTTTTATGCGTTTTCATTAGTAGAATTAGAAACCGAATCAAAATCTCTTAAATTATTCAATTACACGATCACAAACTTAACCTCGATTCTCAATTCGTACCTCGTCGAGATACGACTCGAAAAGGTTTTGAATTTTACTTTGGATAAAAGTAATCTTCTTTAAAACCTTTTGGAATACTTATCTTATACTATTATTGATAATTAGGTATTTAGGTATATATTATATATCCTATTTTCCCCGAACCAATTTTTGGTGTCGATGTCGGGGAGGTGTGTTCGATTTTCGTCTTAACGTTTGAAGATTAGTTCTTGAAGACCCTTCCTCGTGAAGTTATCATTTTTCATTTGTAAATATTTTCTTATTATAAAACCATAAAAATACTAAAATATTTTCTCAATTTTTTTTTGAAAGTAATCAAAAATACCAAAAAAATCAAATAACCAACAAAATCAACCGTTGTGTCACTTGTGAATTCGGCTCACCTTTAGATTACAAACTTTAAGAGAGGTTTAAGGAGGGTTGATCCTACGAACTTCGACCCGAAAGGAGAAGGTTTTTAAAACGCTTCGCGCTTACCCGCTCCTCCGCTTCTTTGTGCGTTTTCTAAAGAGCTACCTTTCACTTGTTCGATTATCGGTTACAAAAATATTTTTCTTTTTATTTCTCTTATTTTGTTTTTAGTGTATGCAAACTCGCTCTTCTTCAAAATTCGTTGGTGAACCTTCTACGAATCCTACTTCTACGAATCCGAAACGTCGTAATCGTAGACGTTCAAAACAAAGAGTCGAACCGTTCGCTCTTGAAGAGACTCCCGTAGTTACGATGGCCGATCAACGTACTATGGCGGAATTACTCCGTGCACCCACCGAGGGTTATGCGGAGGCAATCGTAGTACCACCGATTCCCGCTGAGCATTTCGAGCTCAAGCATAGTCTAATCAATCTTGTAACTTCAAAACAATTCTTCGGTTTTGAAAAAGAAGATCCTCATGCTCATATTCGATATTTTAACAAGATTACTTCTACGTTGAAGTACAAAGATGTGCCCGAGACATCGATTAAGCTTATGCTTTTTCCATTTTCTATCGATGGTCCAGCCCGGATTTGGCTAGACAAAGAACCTTCTCGTTCTATTCTCACTTGGGACGATCTTGTGTCCAAGTTTATTAACCATTTCTTTCCCCCCTCAAAAACAACAAATCTCCGAAATGAAATTTCAAATTTTCATCAAAAATTTGAGGAAACGTTTAGTGAGGCATGGGACCGTTTCAAGGATCTCCTTCGAGCATGCCCTCATCACGGTTTTACCGAATTGCATCAACTCGATACCTTCTACAATGGTTTAAACCCAACCGATCAAGATTCTTTGAACTCTGCCGCCGGTGGAAATCTTTTGGAAAGAATGCCTCAAGATGCTTTGAAAATTATCGAAAACAAATCAAACGTTCGTAATTCACGAAACAAACTGATTGTTTCTCAAGTTAATACAAGTGAATTTAACTTTTCAGAGATGGCCAAACTTACCAATGCATTAACTCAACAAACTAGTGCTGTGACTAGTGCCATGACCGCTATGTTGAAACAACTTCAAGCAACCACAGCTCCAGCTTCCGTAAAAGCTGTTGAGGAATCATGTGTTACTTATGGCGGTGCTCATTCTTACCGACAGTGTTCCGCCACCGATGGCAACATTTTTTTAGGCTATCAAGACAATATTCAAGGATATGTTTCAACAGCCGCAGTAAACTACAATCAGGGAAATATCGGTTATCGTCCTCAGAGTGTAGCTAACCAAATTCGACCACCGGGTTTTGCTCAACCGAATGTGCGAAATAATCAAAACCGGTTTAACCAAAATCAAGGGATTAATCAAAATCAAGGATTTAATCGAGGAAATATTTATAATCAAAGAAACCAAAATTATCAAGCTCTGATTAATCAACCGCAAGTTACGGCAAATAGTGATTTCTCAGCCTACATGAAGGCAAATGATGCCATAATGAAAAGCATGCAAACCTAAATGACCTAGTTGACAAATTCAAACATTGAGCTTAAGAACGTGTTTGGTCAATTCCTGAAAATGAATACCGCTTCTACTTCGGGTTCAGGATCACTTCCTAGAAACACCGTTGCTAACCCAAGAAGTGACTTGAAAGCAATCACTACCCGAAGTGGTGTTTCTTATGATGGACCTCCTATTCCTCCACCTTTTTCTTCTCTCCCTAAGGTGGTGGAACAGGAACCCGAGGTGACAAAGGATACAGTGCAACCGAGTACCAAACACATCCAACCTCCGGTAGTCCAAACTTGTGTTCAAATTGATGAGCCCTTTGTTTCTCCTAAGCCTAAATTGACTATACCTTATCCTTCACGAGCCAACAAACAAAAGCTTCGTGAAAAAGATGATAACCTTGCTTCAAAATTTGTTGAAATTTTTAGGGAATTACATTTTGAGCTCAGTTTCGCGGATGCTCTTTTACATATGCCAAAATTTGCTCTAATGTTTAAAAGTCTCCTTAATAAAAAAGAAAAATTGTTTGATTTAGCTAAAACGCCGGTGAATTAGAATTGTTCGGCGGTTATCCTAAAAAAGTTGCCCGAAAAACTTGGAGACCCCGACAAATTTCTTATTCCATGTGATTTTCCAGAGTTAGTTGAATGCTTAGCCTTGGCCGATCTTGGTGCAAGTATCAACTTGATGCCTCTTTCCATATGGGAAAATCTATCACTCCCCGAACTTACTCCTACACAAATGATTCTTGAGCTCGCGGACCGATCCACGACTCGACCGGCCAGAATTGCCGAAGATGTCTTTGTTAAAGTAGGAAAGTTCCATTTTCCGGCCGACTTCGTAGTTGTTGATTATATTGTCAATCCTCGGGTTCCCTTAATTCTTAAAAGACACTTTTTGAGGAAGGCACGTGCTTTGATTGATGTTTACGGTGAAGAATTAACCCTACGTGTTGATGATGAAGCGATAACCTTTAAAGTTGGACAAACTTCGAGATACTCCTACAATAATTCTGAATCGGTTAATCGAATCGATGTCATTGACGTTTCATGTGAGGAGTATGCTAAAGAAGTTCTCGGTTTTTAGGATATTTCTAAGAGTGCCAATCCCACTCCATCTTTAGATCCTATCCTTTCTACTTCTTTCCCCTCTTTTACTCCGTTTGAAGGAGGCAACTTTATTTTGGAAGAAATTGAAGCATGTCTTACAAATGATTCAATTCCACCGGGAATTGATGACATCGATTAAGCTTATGCTTTTTCCATTTTCTATCGATGGACCAGCCCGGATTGGCTCGGGACAAGAACCTTATCGTTTTAATTCTCATTGGGCGCATTTGTGTCCAAGTTTATTAACCATTTCTTTCCTCCCTCAAAAACAACAAATCTCCGGAATGAAATTTCAAATTTTCAACAAAAGTTTAAAGAAACGTTTAGTGAGGCATGGGACCGTTTCAAGGATCTCCTTCGAGCATGCCCACATCACGGTTTTACCGAATTGCATCAACTCGATACCTTCTACAATGGTTTAAACCCATCCGATCAAGATTCTTTGAATTCTGCCGCCGGTGGCAATCTTTTGGAAAGAAGTGCACAAGATGTGTTAAAAATTATTAAAAACAAATCAAAAGTTCGTATTCATGAAACACCCGTATTGTTTCTAAGTGAAAGCAAGTAATGTTGATTCTTCAGAGATAGCCAGTGCCGTAGCCAGTGCCGTGACTAGTGCCATGACCGCGATGTTTAAACAACATCAAGTAACCCCAGCTCCAGCTTTCGTAAAAGTTGTTGAGGAATCTTGTGTTACTTGTGGCGGTGCTCATTCTTACCGACAGTGTCCTGCCACCGATGGCAACACTTTTTTGGGTTATCAAGACAATATTCAAGGATATGTTTCAGCAGCCGCAGTGAACTACAATCAGGGAAATACCGGTTATCGACCCCAGAGTATAGCTAATCAGTTTCGACCACCCGGTTTTGCTCAACCGAATGTGCAAAATCAAGGGTTTAACCAGAATCGAGGAAATAACTTCAATCAAGGAAATACGTCTTATCAAGCTCCGATTCAAACTCAAGTTACTACTTCGAGTGACTTGGAGAAATTTAAGAAAACAAATGAGGCTAGTATGCAAGCCATGAGAAATCATATCAGTAATTTAAAATCAGAATTAAGAAATGAAATGCAGTCTACAATGCAAAATCAAAATAATACATTCAAGAATGAAATGAGGAATGAAATGCAAGCTACAATGTCAAATCAAACCAATGAACTTAAGAATATGATGGCTAGTTTTTTCCAAATGAATACCGCTTCTTCTTCGGGTACGGGTTCACTTCCAAGCAACACCGTTGCTAACCCGAGAGGTGACTTGAAAGCAATTACCAACCGAACTGGTATTTCATATGACGGACCTCCGATTCCACCTCCTTTCTCTCCTCTTCCCAAGGAGATGGAACGGGAACCCGAGGTGACAAAGGATACGGTGCAACCGAGTACCAAAAATATCCAACCTCTGGTAGTCCAAATTCAAGCTCCAATTGATGAGCCCGTTGTTGCTCCTAAGCTTAAACTGTATATACCTTATCTTTCACGAGCTAACAAACAAAAGCTCCATGAAAAAGATGATAACTTAGCTTCAAAATTTGTTGAAATATTTATGGAATTACATTTCGAGCTTAGTTTCGCAGATGCTCTTTTTCATATGCCAAAATTTGCTTCAATGTTTAAAAGTCTCCTAAATAACAAAGAAAAATTATTTGACTTAGTCAAAACACCGGTGAATGAGAATTGTTCGGCGGTTATCCTAAAATGTTGCGGCGAAAAACTTGGTGACCCCAACAGTTTTTATACGTGTTGATTTTCAGGGAATGGTTGAATGCTCGGCCTTGGCCAATCTTGGTGCAAGCATTAATCTTATGCGTCTTTCCGTATGGAAAAAGCTTTCTCTTCCCGAACTTACCTCCACTCGAATGACTCTCAAGCTTACGGACCGATCAATTACTCGACCAAAAGGTGTCATCGAAGATGTCTTCGTTAAAGTGGGGAAGTTTCATTATCCGGCTGATTTCGTGGTCGTTGATTACGATGCCGATCCGCGGGTTCCTCTCATTCTTGGGAGACCTTTTATAAGGATGGCTCGAGCATTAATTGATGTTTACGGTGAAGAAATTACTCTTCGATTTAATGATGAAGCCATAACTTTTAAAGTTGGTCAAACTTCGAGATACTCCTACAATAATTCTGAATCGGTTAATCAAATCGATGTCATCGACATTTCATGTGATGAGTATGCTCAAGAAGTTCTAAAATTTTCGGATAGTTCTACGAGTGGCAATCCCACTCCATCTTTAGATCCTATCCTTTCTACTTATTTCCCCTCTCTCACTCCTTTTGAAGGAGGTGACTTTATTTTGGAAGCTTGTCTTATAAATGATTCAATTCCACCAGGAATTAATGATGCCGACTTTGATCCGGAGGGAGACCTTCTTCTACTCGAGAAGTTATTAAATGATGATCCATCATCTCCTCTCCCTCTGAAGGAACTTCATTTTGAGGAACTTAAAACGATTAAATCTTCTATTGATGATCCTCCGGAGCTCGAGCTCAAGGATTTACCGTCTCATCTTGAATACGCGTTTTTAGAAGGAACCGATAAATTGCCCGTCATAATTTCTAAGGAATTAAATGATGAAGAAAAAGCCGCCCTTTTAAAAGTTCTTAAGTCACACAAACGGGCCATCGCATGGAAAATTTCTGACATAAAGGGTATCGACCCTAGTTAAAGATCTTAATGGAAGACGACTTCAAACCGGCGGTTCAACATCAAAGAAGGGTAAATCCGAAAATTCATGAGGTTATCAAAAAGGAAGTTATCAAACTCCTTGATGCCGGATTGATTTACCCAAATCTTGTGTGGTGTGTGTGTTGGGCGCGCGCCCCCCGCGCGCACCCTCCCCCCCCCCTGTCCGTTCATTATGTGCCTAAGAAGGGTGGTATGACCGTAGTTGAAAATGAAGATAATGAGTTGATTCCTACAAGACTAGTTACCGGATGGCGTGTTTGTATAGATTACCGAAAGCTTAATGATGCCACTCATAAAGACCATTTCCCGTTGCCTTTTATGGATCAATGCTAGAAACATTTAGCGGGAATATGAATTACTATTGTTTTCTAGATGTTTTTCCGGAGATTTTCAAATACCTATTGACCGAAAAGACCAAGATAAGACACTTCACTTGTTCCCTTATGGGACGTTCGACTTACGGCGGTATGCCTTTTGGTTTATGTAATGCTTCGGGCACGTTCCAAAGGTGCATGATGACTATTTTCCACGACATGATCGAGGAAACAATGGAGGTCTTTATGGACGATTTCTCGATCTTGAGATTCTTTCTCGTCATGCCTTCCCATTTAGACAAAATGCTCAAATGGTGCGAAGACACTAATTTAGTTCTAAAATGGGAGATATGTCTTTTTGGTAAAAGAAGCATTGTATTAGGACATTAAAATTCAAAGTTCTGGGATTGAGGTCGACAAAGCTTTTAAAAAAAAAGGGTTGATGTTATAGCTTAAACTCCTCATCGGACTACGTCAAGGCGTTTAGAGGTTTTAGTCAGTCGGGTTCTATCATCTGATTTATACAGATTTTCTAAAATCGCCCGTCCAATGACCCATCTTCTTGAAAAAGAAACCCCGTTTATTTTCTCGAAAGAATGTATTGAAGCATTTAATATACTTAAGAAGAAGTTAACCGAAGCCCCAATTTTAGTTGCCCCCGATTGGGACCTACCATTTGAAATTATGTGCGACGCTAGTGATTATGCGGTAGGTGCAGTCTTGGGGCAACGTAAGACCAAACATTTTTAGCCTATACACTATGCAAGTAAGACCATGACGGATGCTCAAGCACATTACACGACTACGGAAAAAGAATTATTAGCCGTGGTGTATGCTTTCGAGAAATTTCGGCCTTACTTAGTCTTATCAAAGACCATAGTGTATACGGACCACTCGGCTCTTAAGTATCTTCTTGCTAAGCAAGATGCTAAACCGAGATTGCTCTGGTGGATTCTCCTACTTCAAGAATTTGATGTCATTATTCATGATAAAAAAGGAGCGGAGAATCTCGCGGCCGACCATTTGTCTAGATTAGAAAATCCTCATGAAGGTGATCTCGAGAAAAAGGAAATTACCGAAACATTTCCTCTCGAGACCCTCAGAATGATATCTTTTCATGGTGATTCTAGTACCCTGTGGTTTGCCGACATTGCAAATTACCATGCGGGAAATTTTGTAGTGAAAGGGATGTCGTCCCAACAAAAGAAAAAATTTCTTTAAGAATGTTAAGAATTATTTTTGGGATGACCCCTACTTGTTTAAGATTTGTACGGGTCAAGTGATTAGACGATGTGTTCACGGCCAAGAAGCCGTTGATATCCTCACGGCTTGCCATAATGGACCCACCGGGGGACATCATGGTGCGAACTACACCGCTAAGAAAGTCTTTGATTTCGGTTTATATTAGCCGATAATTTACCGCGATGCACACGACATGGTAAAGTCTTGTGACTCATGTTAACGTCAAGGCAAAATCTTGCAAAAAGACGAAATACCTCAAAATGCAATTCAAGTATGCGAGATCTTTGACGTGTGGGGCATCGATTTTATAGGACCGTTCCCGTCTTCTCGAGGAAACAAATACATTCTCGCGGCCGTTGACTACTTGTCTAAATGGGTTGAAGCAAAAGCGCTCCCCACAAAAGATGCCCGACTCGTTGTTAAATTCTTGAAATCTCTTTTTGCCCGATTTGGAACTCCTCATGATATAATTAGTGATCGCGGTACTCATTTTTGCAATGACCAATTCGCGAATGTCATGCTTAAGTATGGAGTTACCCACCGTCTTTCTACCGCGTATCATCCACAAACGAGTGGACAAGTGGAGGTTTCAAATCGTGGTTTGAAACGTATTTTAGAAAGGCCGTAGGCGAAAATCGAGCTTCATGGTCGGATAAGTTAGATGATGCATTATGGGCCTTCCGTACCGCTTTCAAAACACCCATCGGGTGCACTCCATATAAGCTGGTGTACGGAAAGGCTTGTCATCTTCCTATCGAACTTGAACACAAGGCCTATTGGGCCTTAAAGCATTGTAATTTTAACCTAAAGACCGTGGGTGATCACCGGAAAGTTTAAATGAATGAATTAAATGAACTCCGGAATCAAGCCTACGAGAATTCTTTAATCTACAAAGAGAAAACAAAGAAGATTCATGACTCCAAGATTAAGAACCGCGTCTTCAACGTTGGTGATTGAGTTCTTCTTTTCAATTCTTGATTAAAGATTTTCTTAGCTCAAAACCCATTGGACCGGACCGTTCACCGTTGCTTAAGTTTTCCCTTATGATACCGTCGAGTTATCTCAAACCGACGGACCAAACTTCAAGGTGAACGGTCATAGACTCAAGCATTATTTTGGAGGGGACATACCACCGACGGTTGTCTCGGATCTCCAAACTTTCCCTAATGGACAACTAAATTCGGGGACGAGTCAAGCTTAGTGACTCATTAATAAACAAGCGCTTCGTTGGTGGCAACCCATGCTTATCATAATATAATAGTAGTAATGAATAAGTATGACGTGACGGAGGTTGCCTCTTACGTGTCAGTGTTTGTTGGTTTGTGTTGTAAGTTTAGGAAATGCCCGGATCATGAAGATCTTGAGATCATGGGTTTTGACCTTGTTCACACGAAGCTTCGAATCCTTGCATGGAATTTTGGGAATTAATATCTAATTCTTATCCACTATACGTTTATCTTTGAGCATACTTTATAAATAAGGATTAGATTTATGTAGAGTCCTCTTTAAAATATTGAGGACAATGTCTAGTTCTTGGAATGGTGGGATCTATCTGATTTGATTGTGCCTGCCGTCATTTTTTACTAATATGTTTTTAACACCAAAATACCAAAAAAATGAAAAAATTTCAAAATTTTTAAAATAAAATAAGTGTTTGTCACAAGGTGAACTTTCCTGCTGGGTAGAGTAAGAATAAATTTTGACTCGAGCGAGCGTGTTGAGCTCTTAGCTTTGTCCCTTAACCTTTATAAACTTGTCTAAGCTAGTTTATTTGATAGCACTTGCCGGATTCTTTTTTTTAAAGATTTTATATTTTGCGAATGAACGAGAAATGATGAGAGGTTAATTATGTGTTATGATGCAAACAAGGATTAGTTGGAAATCTTAGAGCTCATATATGTGTAATTTGTGGGCTTCTTCCTACCCCGAGACTTCTAACCGGCTTATTATACGTAGGCTTATTTTCGAAAATTGAAACTTAAATCAACGATTTTTTTTATTGTTGTCGATAACATAATTTATTTTGTCTTAGTTCAAATTTTTACTTAAATTTTCTAAAAAGAAATTTTTTTCTATTATCGTTGGTAATATAAAGGTGTAAAAAAATGGTTATTAAAATATAATACACTTATGGGCTGTTAAAAAGTTTTACTGCCTCTTGCGGCTTACAACCAGATGTGGCAATTCTTCAAAAAGAAGGCCTATAGTTTGAATAATAATATTGAGTCTGGTTAAAGTTGCTAGATTCTGGCCGGCTCACAACGTTGTTGCTCAGCCTTCATAAAAGGTCGAGGATTTCGTTGTTTAAAAGATGTATATTATTTCTAAGTGTTAACTATATTTGTTATAATATCAAAGGGAAAATCTCTTTTTCTTAATTTTAAATATGCTTTTGAACCTATAGACGTATTTCGTTTTAAAGTTGTGGTTTTTCTAAATGAATTGTTTATTTAACGGGACGCCTAAGAGTTTTTAACTACAGGTTGTGAGTTACGATACTATCTATTGTGGGGTGTCAAATGCCTTGGTCAACTAATCTAGGTCTCTGCCTAGGATGTGTCTCGAAGAAGAAGAAAGTCGCTACAGGAATGATCTTCGACCTTCAAAATCATAATCTTGGTTGAAGTTGAAGCATAGAAATATTGCAATTTTCTTAAAAATGTTGATCCATGGTTGAAATTTGAAATAAGCACATTCACCTAATATATAATAATTGTCGGGGGTGAAAAGTTCACAAGTTACAAGTATGAGTAGTGTTAGATCTTAACTTATATTTAACGGTGATTTCATTTTTAAGCTTGGTTTGGGACAAGTGAAAAATCGGGACGACGAATTTATCCTTTTTGGGCATTTTAGGATTGAAATGCTTCTTGTCTCTTGACCTAAAGGTTATGAAATTACGAAAAGTCCATGGACATTTCTAGTTAGAAAAAAGAAACAAGAAGAAAATATAAAGAAAAATATGTGTGGTAAAATCAGTTTTGATATGGTTAAAATGTCAAAACGGGGCTTTTCAAGCTATTGATTCTTTAATTCCTTTTGATGAAACACTTAAGCTACCTTTACGAGAGGTAATTAGTCGAGGGGGATTGAGATTCTTGGTTTTCTTAAGTGTTTACTTATGGCATTGCGTGAGGACACGGCAATAGTTTAGTATGGGGGATTTTGGTAAGTGCTTAATTACACATACCTTTGACCTAATAAAACAAGCTTAAATGACCAAAAACGGACATAAAATGCCAAATATATGTGCGTTTTGCTATTTATGATGTGCAGGTAACGGATATTTACTAAAGGACAAAAAAACGAAGCCAAAACTGACAAAACCAAGTACGGGATTGGAAAGAGCGTGAAAAGTCAAAGCCAAAGACGTGTGCATCTTAAATGGGCCAACCCGCACCCATTTATGGGTACGGGCCCAGACCCATATAGCTTTAATCTATAAACCTTATAAATAAAAAAAGGCTCCTAATCCAAAACAATCCTAAACCAAGCCAAAAGATCAAAAGTCCAAAAAAGCACCAAACCACTTAAACAACGTTTGCCCTTATTACCCTTTTAAATTGTTTTCACAAAAAATAAAAACTTGTCCTTAGGGACTAACACAATTAGTCCTTAACCCTTTACCCCGTTAGTCCTTAAACCATAACACCGTTATCCCATTTGCCCCAATTAAACCATTTACCCGCCAAGACAAGCCTATCAATATTCACCTGTTTAACACCCCCAAATTTACAGCTAGCGGGATACAAACAATTTAGGGTTGTTAAATTTAGTACAATTGTCCATAAGATATAAAGAACGACTCAACGAGACGTTTTTAAAAACAAACAAACAATTCCCTTTCCATCATTTATAGTGTTCAAAAGCGTAGTCCCAAGAGATCGTTACCATACATAAAACACGTTTGATTTTAACAAACTAAACTAAGTTTTTCTTAAGGAATGGATTTTTAAAGTAATGCACAAAATGTTAGCGCGAATCCTCCTCTTTATTGCCTCCAAGTCTTCAGACTTCAATTACCTGAGATGAAACATGCTAAAAAGTCAAACACGCCGGTGTGGTTGAGTGAATTCATAGGTGTTTAATAACGTAATTAGACTGTAGAGTGAGGGTTAAAACAACAGCATTATAGATTATAAGCATCATATAGACTTGTTGATCAGACAAGCTAATATCCAACAGTTGCATTGAGCTCGCGACACCGATCCCATTGACGAATTCCATAAACATTTAATAATACAATGAATGCCCCTAGGCTAGGTATTATGTCAGATACCTACTCAAATCTCCATACAATATGTCCGTACATTGGGAGTGCTCACTTTCCGGATTCAAACTTCCCAAAAACCGAACCGGGTTGTCAAGCCCATAGCGCTATTAATTGTATGAGCGGCTACCCATCATAGGTAGTTGACGGCTCACGATTGTGGTCTTATGACGAAAGCTACTCAAGCAACAACATATATTCACATACGGGTCCAAGCATACAAGAAGAAAACTACTTGTGTTCGTTTTATAAAAACTAGCATGCATCTCCCTCGCGGGGTTTAAGAAAAATACTTGAAAAGCGAGGCTATGAACTCACTGTAAGTCAAATAAGCGATGAAGATCGAGAAGCTGAGTATATAGATCGAGAGAGATCACCAACAATCACCGACAACCTATAGGAGTGACGCGACTTAGTACGTAGAAAGTAATAATACGTAAAAATTAAATATGTGATCATGAGATGTGTTTCCGAGATAAGCATGGCATTCTACTAGAACTTCCCCAAGTCCTTTTTAACCCTAAAATTACTTGTAACCTGGTCTTATAGGAAAATGAACATCTACTAAGTTTCGGCCTTTAATTTTGATTTTATCACGGTGTACGATACGTTTTTACATTTTTGACTAGACGTAAAAACTTAGTTTCTGATTTTAACTCGACTTCATGGACTCATATCTCCTAGCTCACAAATGTTCTATATGTGAGGCTTTCACCCCTGGAAAGCTATTTGAGTCTAGTTTCCAAAAATGCCAGCCTCATAATTTACAAAGTTTCGTAACTATGTGAAAAGACCATTTTACCCCTGGTTGTCCAAAACAGAAAGTTAGTAAAAAATTTACCCTTTACTAAAATGGCCATAAATCACAAACCATGATAGAAATGAAGGTGAGGTCAAAGGCTATGGCTTCCTTATGATGTCTAACACTGACCCAATCTTTAAGATCTATTATTTTATGGCAAAAATTTGGAGTTTAACTCGTATCCTAATCATATGTCCAGATTTGACCTATTTTCGTATTTTGACCATATCTCCCTCATCCGGAGGAGTTGGTTGAGCATCCAACTATCTCATAGAGCTGAGACATATATCTAACTACCTATGAAATTTAATCACAAACCCCAAGCTAAATATTTAGAGCTATGATACATTTTAGATACTGTTTTCAAAACAGTCCCAATATTTCAACTTAAAACCTTTTTAAAAATCATTTTACTTCATCTAAGACCTAACCCAATGCCATAACTAAATGAAAACAATCTCAAGAACATCATCACATATATATTTACAGAACTTAAACCTCCATTTTCATGGATTAAAATTAAAGAAAACAAGAAATAAAAGGTAGGATTAATAAAAGAAAGATTAGCTTACAAAAAAAAGACTTAGGCTAGAGAATCAAAACAAGAACACCCTTCTTGCACAAGGGCTGAATTTGAACCCAATCAACCTTCAAAATCCAAGTTTATAATGCTTCTAACCCTTCTCAAATGATAATAATACTCTTCCCACAAAACCCCAATCAAAAGCTTCAAGAAACAAGCCCTAACTCCTTCAAATCTTCAAGAAAAACAACCAAACTTTGCAAGAGGCTTGAGGATGGTTATAAGAGGATAAAAATGAGATAAAAATTTTTTTATGATGGTGGTGGTGGTGAGGCCAATTTCGGCAGCAATGGGGACCAAAGAGGAAGAGAGAAATTTTTGAGATTTTGAGAAGTGAAGGGTTTTTGCATGTATGGAAAATAGAGAAGTATGATTAGGTTTATAGAAAGTTGAAAAGAGGTTGTGTGTGGATTTGGGTAAACCGGTCATTGGCCTTGGGGGAGGTAAAAAAAATATTTTTTTTTAGTTATAAGTATTTAAAAAAAGTATAGTGTAAGTGTAGGTTAAGTAAAGGTAAGGTTTATGGTAAAACGCGAATTTTAAGCTAGAAATTTTCGTAAACGCGAAACACAACGGAAAATGAAAATGGTGTAAATGATAATCATTGGGGAATATTATAAGATTATTAAACCACTTAAGGCACGAAGACGGAATAGATTTCTAAATACGGCTCACGCAAAGCTAAGAACGAGAAAATCTTACTAAATCGGGTAAACGTAAAATTAATAACTTGCTTAAAAATGAATCATAAAAATAAAGTTCGGAATAAATAGTGACCTTAAATACGGAATGTTACACATAACATCTCATATGAATATACATTCTATCCAAAGAAAGGTACAAGTCTTTAAAAGCTCAATATACAAGTCATTAAACATAATCTCTAAAATAGCCGTTTTACCTCCATTTTCATTCCAATTTCTTCACCACCACTTATTTACAAGCTACTATACTCATTATACAATGTGTAAACCCTAATTATCCTATTCATAAGCCTTCACACACATATTATACTCAAAACCATAATTCAAAAGTCAGAAACCCTAACCCGTGCAAAATACTGAACCATGACCCGTTTCTTTGTTTTTATCCATCAAAAACCTAAACCAATATCCTAATAAGTTTTAATAACTTAGTTTACAACGTTATCAATCATGTTCAATCATCATTCCATCATCATTTCATCATTCTACTTCAATTATACAAGAAACAAATCCAAGAAACCCTAATTGTGCACTAAATGTAACTTTGACCCGTTTACTCATTCTCTGACCATCTCATTCTCAAGTAAGCAACCAAGAGTCACTGTAAACCCATAAAATGAGTTTACAAACCATTATCCATCATTACTTTGACAATATACAAGATTTACAAAGCTAGAAAACCCTAAAAGTCTTATACGAACCCTAATTCCAACCCATGGCTTATTATTCCATTTCATCCCATTTTAACTTAAAAAAACTATCAAATATCATTAATAATTCATATTACATTGCTCAAGATCAGTATTCTATCACCCTTGATCATTTACACACGAATTACAAGCCAAGAAAGTCAAGAAAACCCTAAACGAGCCCTAGTTGGACCCGTGACCCCATTTCTTCAATTACTGCTAGACATAATTTTAACAGTCAGGTAGTACTAACTAATGCTGCCAGGAAAATTAGTACTGTTAAACCTTTTGTGAATAGAGTTAGACCAAAAACTGTTTTTCATAAAACCCCTCCGAAAATTCCCCCAAACCATTTTAGAACCTTTTAATAAGATGAACAGCACTTAAAACTACTTTTACAAAGAAAAAAGTTAATACTAACGCAGGGGGTAATTCATTAGTGTTATTGAGTTGCAAATATGGAACTGTTGTTTAAGACCTCAGCAGGTTATAATTAGAACAAAAGGCATTATTTGGAATAGAGTCTGTGCTACAGATATGTCGAAGTGAATAGTGGATCAATGACAAGGACAAATGTATATTTTAAAGATCCACAAGGCAGACTCAAGTCAGCAATGGCTTGGGTCCCCAAGAAAAACTAATACTATTAGTTAATATATATTCTTAGTGTTGCTAGTACAAAATGTTATTACCAGTCATTTTATTGTACTGTTAGTATAAAGTTAATACTATTAGTTTATACCAAAACTACTTTAAGTATAATTAACGTGTTGTATTATTGCACAAAATGTTATGGATTCTGTTTTCTTTGTCTGTTGAACTAACTTTTTACAGGTAAAGAAAAGTCTTAAATGAATCTGTTATGAAATCCTTAGTTTTTAGGGATGAAGATTGAGATAGGATTGCCAATGTTGAATGAAGTCTCAAGGAAATTAATGCTGTTGGTTCGTGATTGGGTGCAAGATTAGTACTGTTTGTGTACTTAATACTGCTAGCTTTAAAGATTAATGCTGCTAGTATTACCCGATATCGGACAACACACATTTTGGTTCTCGGATGATTTAGACAAAACTGAATTACTTTCAGTTTGTTCTTAACTGAATTTATTATCAGCAAGTTTAAATGGAGATGAGAAGGTTTGTTAAGTGTTGGTTTAATCACCACACAACAAATGGTCATCAGTTCACCATGCTTAATAGGCATAAGAACTGGCTAGTCCATAAGCAAACGGCTTGTGGTAAAGACTTCTCAAATCCGTTTATGGTTGACAATTTACCAAAAATTGTAGGGTTCTCAACTCACCTTGCTTCATGGTTAAGAGTTGGCTAGTCCAGGATCAAACAGTTCTTGGTAAAGACTACTCAAATATGTTGATAGCTGATAGTTTGCTAAAAACTATATGGTTTATCAATGCACCATGTTATGGCAATGAAGCATTGGCTAGTCCAAAAGCAAACGGTATTTGGTAAAGACAAATCAATTCCATTGATGGTTGACAGTTTACCAAAAACTGTATGGTCAATCAAACTCACCATAATTTTGCAATAAATAGATTGACTATCCCAGAGCAAACGCTACTGGTAAAGGAATAATCAAATCCGTTTATTTGCTGGTAGTAAATTGGCCAAAAAACTACAAACCAACCTAGTTGGATGTTGCTGTGTAATGTGCAGCAGAAGAGATGAGATGCAAATTCAGATTTAAAGCGAAATGTATTGATCTGCTTACAAAAAATCACAAAGCAAATGATCATAAAAGATAAAGATACAGTCATGAATGCTTGGATACAATCCTCAATAGCTTCAATCAGAAGAGAACTGGAAGTTAACAAAAAGTTCAAGTTTAAGGGGAGGATTTGTTATGGATTATGTAATCCAATTTTTAACCATGTTTCAATGATTTTAAAGAATTTAACGATCTCTCAACCATAATGATAGACATCCAAACAATGAGATTGTTCAAAATTCAATGATGCTGACAAATAGATAAAAAAGAAACACTTAAAAAACAAAGAAGTGTTGGAAGCATCCTCTAGTGAACAAGAAGCTTATACTGAAGAAACTTGATGTTAAACAAGTGAACATCAAGTTTAGGGGATGATTGTTAGGAATTAAAGTTTTCATGAATTAATGATGTTGAAACAAGTTACAAGAATCAACATTAATATGAAGATACAACATTAATGTTGAGTTATAATATTTGATGAATAGTTACAACAGAAGGAAGAACACATTAATGCTAATAGTTTTAGTTACATGGTTTTATTAGGAAATGCATAATTTTATAAATATATTGAATGTATTGACTAGGCATTATGTAAACCATTAATAGTATTGATGTAAATAATATAAGAAAGTAATTAATAAGTCTTTTATAAACCTACTTTTGACTCCTTAATCTATAAAAGGATGCCGTATTGGTTTTAGAGAAAATCATCACTTTCAAAATCAGTCACACCTTAACAATTATTCGTCATATTATAATCTGTAACCCAGTAAAGCAGATTAATAGAAATCAAAGTTTCGTATTCATTGTACCTACTTAATACTATTGGTGTATATTCCTCATATACAATTAAGTTATTTCATAGTCAGTGTTTCTCTATAGTCAATCTGTATTTATACAAGTTGGCTATAACCCTTAGCAGGCTGCAAAGATCTGTTCAGTTTGGGACTCACACTACCATTGCTTATAAATTATATGAAACTATCCGAGTAGTCATATTTCTTTATTATTGAAACTATCTTAAAAGTATTAATAATTGTTTTAGAATTTCTGATCATTCGAACACTAATCAAATCCTTATGGACGATCTGTTCTTACCTAAAATATTATACTACATATGTTGGTATACTTTACCCATGTGTTTCCAATTAATAATCAGTAAAACTAGTCTTAAAAATTTAAAGCTTTCAAAACACATCAGCTTGCCCGAGCCCAAGTCATCTTCTTCGATAGAAGATGACAGGATTGATGAACCCATTGTTCAAGATCTCAATGGGTCACTGTCATTACAAGTTAATGTTTTGAATGAAGGCTATCATAAGAGTTTAAAAGAAACTAGACTAAGGTCTCCACTAGGCCGTTTCCCATAGCAACATATACTGTACATCTGGGTGAGTTGACAAAAAAGAACACTATAGAGTCCTTAGTCTAAACAAGCTTAGGATTTTCGCATGACGATTTCCTAAAGTCCAAATTACAGGAGTCTAGTTGTGATTTTTCATGGTTGACATGTACCATAGGATATTGATTTGAGAGTGTGAGGGGTCAAATATAAGATTAGAATTCTAGAGGTTGCTTGCATCTCCTTTTAGAGATAATTGTGCTCTTAAAGCTTACGTGCTTATGTGTTATGTGTTAGGACTTATGTGAAAGGCATGGAAGTTAAGCAACATTGTCGTCTTAACGAATGAAGATAAAGCCTCAAAGCATATATTACAAACTATGGTTGACATTTCTTGAAATCTACATGTCAAACTTATGTGTTATGGATAAGAAATTTGATCTACATCTACTTAATATTGTGATAACCATCGCCTCACATATTTAAATATGTGAAATTGATTTAATCACATCATTGCATGCTTTATTCCCCATGATAGACATGATGAATTAAATAGACAAATTAATTGAAAAAATCACTTTGGATCACAACTCACCCTTGTATTAAAGATGTTGCATTTGTGCCAACTTGTTCATTTTATGGTGTTGATATGCATGCTAAGTGTTACGTATGTTAAAAAGAAATGAAAAAGACTATGTAATCATAACAAACTAACACATTGTGTTAAAGAGAATTCTCTTGAAATCGAATTCGGTATGGTATTGCATAACATACTAAAATAAACAAAGAATAAACATGATAATATAGTCTTCTCATCCGAGAAACTATGAAATTAATTTACCTTCCAGTATGGTAATTAATATTATCAATGTTGACACAACACATCGACCATGTGTCTAAGATACTATACTTAGCAACACTTTGCTATTATGTAATGGATCATGCGCCCAATATGTGTAAATATCCATGAAGGGATTAAAATGCACATTGAAGTAGGTTTGATAACTTGGACTACTCATCCGAGACCCCAAGTATTTTCTTTGAAACACAACGAGAATAAAGTTATCATAACCGAAAATCCAAAATGGTGATTAAGGATCTCAATACAACAAACTACAATGAAAGTATTATGCATGAACAATCTTTGGTGCATGCATGTATACTTGTAGGAACTAGCTTATGTAACTAAATCACCCATCATTAAATATAATCTTAAAAAACCAATCACTAAGTTATCAACTAGGCAAGATCATAAGTTTAAACCAAAGACTTCTATCATATGTACATTATGCCTTTATCCCTACAAATCTACGCTAACTTTCCTTCACATAATCATTTCCTCCACTCACTCAAAGAACCAGTAAGGCTTTGTGTCAAAATCATATGATATTTTTAACCAAAATAACCTACCTACCTTTCCTCTTAAACCTCTATAAAATCAACAATACACAAAAACACCCTAAATCCACACTTTTTGCTCCCATTCTCCTAAAATTTGAACCATACATAAGAAGAGAAAAAAGATTAAAACAAACATGAGTGATTCATCCATTGAAAATTACAAAGGGAAGAAGATTATAAAAAAGGAAGAACTAAATGATGAATGGGTCAACCCAACTAGTGATGACAATGTAATCCTAAGAAACCATGTGGGAAAGTGCATATCGGATGGACCGCTATGGTACCAAATGGGGTATCCCCTCCCTTATAAGCTCGATGATAACGAGCACCCTTATACCACTTCTTACCAATGTTGCAAGAAAGGAATTAAGGTCCCAAATGACCTTAAAGACTTTCATAAGGAAATAAGGGAGATTCATTACTCCTTGTTGTTGTGCTTGATGGTTGAACCATTGGCAAAGGCCGCAACCTAACTTTGTGCAGGCGAAGTCTAAACGGGTTTTGGAAGGCAACCGTTTTAAATTAATGATGATAATAAAGTGGATAATCCACCTCAAGATATTTTTTGATTGTTCCCAAAGGAAATGTGTAATATTATAATTGAGTTGAATAAAATGTTTGAGAAAGTATTTGCTATAACAATTGCTCCTTTTTAGCCAATAAATAAAATGTGGGAATGAAATTTGTATATAACATTGGGTACCAAGCATCTCAACAAAAAGTAATTTATAGATCATGAAAAATCCATACATATAAATTGTTAAAATAATATGTTAGCTTATCAACTTCACAAATCAACTACACCACTATAGACTATTGAGAAGAAAGGCTTCGATTTACTTGAGGTTTTAGAGAGTGCGAAAGTTTTAGAAGAGATGTAAACAAAAAACAAAATAGGTTGAACATTTAAGAAAAAGAGCAACCAACAACCCTCGTCCAAACACAAGGAGTGAAATGGCTTATATAGTAACAAACCAAAGGTTGCCAAGGGTTTAAGTTGGCATTTCTCCTAGGCCTGGACTGGGGGGGCATTGATATCTCTACGAGCTTTAAAAAAAAAATAAAAGCCCCGTTAACTAAGGTCCCGTTTAGTTTCCTATTCTAGAATTTCCCGTGTGAGCATAACACTAACAAAATAACAAAGGTTCGGGAGTTTTCATGACCAATACACTTCACATAGTACGGGTCAGAACAATCTCCCTTAAGGGGAGGTCATATGCATAGGCTTACTTCTTGTTTCGTATCTTTAGACTTGGAACCTTGTTGTCTTGGGAATTTTTATATCTTTTGAAGTTCCTTTTGCATGCTTGTGATCGTAGATCTTGATCTTTAACTTGATATGCTTTGACAAAATACTGATATCGTAGTCTTTGGCCTACTTTTGTCTTGACTTTTAAGATCTCTAAATTTTTATCCTTGAATCTTATGCGCCTAGGGCCGATCTTGTTTTCTCCACCCTCGATGGCTCATTTGTCTTGAAAACTAGCTTAACCGATCTCCCCCCTCAACATGTCTTTTGCATGATTACTTGAACTGAGTAATCTTGTCGATGATGTTCTTTTGAGGAAGTGCTTGTACATCAGAGATCACGGAAGACTTAGAAATATGTACTTGAGCTTTCATCATGAATTCATTTCTATGAAACATGAGCATGAGGTCTTGAATCTTGACTCAACTGGAACGAGTTGCAAAACGTTGTCCAACTTATAACCTGAGAAATTAAATGTTAGTGATTAAACAACAGGTATTACGAATATGGCTTTGTCATTCGTCTAAGTCGGTTACAATAACCTCGAGTTCTTTGAGGACCGTTTTAAACAGTAACTAATATACCATGTGATCAGGTAGATTTTAAATTTAAAAGAATATCCTTGACAAGGGTTTCCAGCTCATGTGTTAGATCCTCTAACTCTATTTGCATTATGATTCATTGTACATGCTTGTTCTCATATTACCGGGATGTCTCCAAAGCAGACAATCCTAATAAGTGAATCCCAAGGGTTTGTTTTTGTCTATACCTAACTTGCGTATTCCAAATATCCATAGATACGGCGTATTGATCAACTTGGATGTTATCCTTTTTACTTTTCTGCACTTTAAAACTTTATTGTCAGACGTGTCGATACGGCGTATTCAAATTTCTGCATACGGTGTATTTGACCTCTGACACGTATAAGGATTTATTTTTTTACAAGTTTCGATACGGATACGGCGTGTCGACTTCCTGTACAATTTTAGGTTTTTATTTTATATTTCTAAACCAAACTGATTAATTTTCGTAAAAGAAACCGATTACAATGTTTTCTTAATGATTGAGACAGAAACATACTGAATCATGGCGAACAAATTTGGTGGTATACATATTATCTGGAATCTTATGTGTGTTGTAGTCATGCTGGTATTCAGACGCTTTTTCACAACACAACACACATTCTTGCTCATATACGCATAATGGAGGGTCATACCGAGCAAATCTCAAGGGATTTTTTCTGTTCTGATTCTTTTTATTTCCTGCTCTTAATGTTATATTTATACAACGTAGGCGTTGTATATCTCAAGTGGGGGGAGAAAAATTAGAACACTACTTGTTCGTATTTTCACAATAATTTGCCTAATTTATGCTTAAATTTTAAACAAATTTAGCAAAATTTTGTAAAATTATTAATTACATGACCCGCACCCAAAAGCCCTTAGTCTTCCATGAGTTAGATTTAGCCCTATCCCATTTCCCATATTTACGCGTAATTCCCATAAAAATATGAGTGTAATTGGTGTGTAAAAAATCACCTTGCACACCTTTTTACATCAATGAACATCCAATTATTTATTTTAAACTTTTACGCGTTCACTTTAAATTTCCAACGTTTAGCTAAATCGCGTAAACTAAAAATCAACATTCAACGTAAACGGGCACCAAACAAATTAAAGTTTACGTCAAGCAAGTGTTAGATAATTATTTGGAGGATAATTATGAACTTTGCATATTTTATTTTTATTGGTTACATAAAGTGTTTACGTTTCGCGATAAAAGTAACATTTAGGCATTCAACAGGAACCCACCGCCAAACTTAGCTACGCTTCAAACAATTACCTATTATTATACCCATACCCAAAGTTTTATAAAATTTCACCTATGTTTATCATGTTAGCCAAATTTTTCTATAAGAAACCAACTAGAAACCAAATACTTTAAGTTTACACTTCTACACTTAAAACTACATCCTTATACTTCAAGTATCACTAGAAATATACCACAAAATATCCAAGACTTTTCCTAGCCCCTCCCCCTAAATTTCGTGTATGATTCACTCCCAAGGGGACAAGAAGCAACAACAAAAACCTTACCAAATTCTTGTACAATCTAGGGCCTCATTAATAACTAGTACCATGACTAGTTTTTTGACACATTTTTCTTTCTCTTGTATTCACTCGCTTTGTTTTTCTCATGTTCTTGGGGCTTCAAACTAGCAATGGACCAAGTTGTAGTATATAAGGAAGTCAAGACCTTTGTTATAACCACACATGTCATTTCCTATAACCAAAATCTTTAAAACAAAATCGCTCCTTATATTTATTTTTTTTATTAATTATCTAATTTACTATATTACCTTAAGTTTTTACAAAAGTCTAAGCTAATTTGATTAAACCTTTTTACTTAAACGCCACTTACTAACCTTTCTAAAAATAACTTTCGTTTCACCAAACCACTTTCTATTTTTAGAAAGTTTGCCACAAACTTCCAAATTTCACCCACTTATCTCATTTCTAAAATGCCACAATCATCATAACGCTTATCACTTAATCATCCAACTTTTGACGTAGCATTACATGCAATACGCCAATCCCTTCCTTTATCACTAGACGTGAACAAAAGGAATACTCATAATCTAACACAAACATACTCAAAATGAGATGCCCATACACCTCAACATGATATCATGCACATACTTAACTCACTTAGCAAACATAAAATCACATAGCACACACTTAGACACATATAATGAACTCTTAGCCATAACTAATGGTATAAACTAACCTGCTCAATCAAGGTTGTCACAACACACAAGAAGATGAACAAACGATAAAGGAGCAGTCAAACACTAATGTAAGGAAAACATATCAACCATGAATAATTTGATAAAATGCAGATTTGTTTATTTAGTTCAATGAGTGCTTATCTCGAGGCGACATGTTGGGAATTAAAGACTTCTGAAGTTACTACTATTAGTTTTGGAAGTTAATGCTGCTGGTTCAAGTTTGTGCTGCTGCTGAAGATTAGAGAAAACAGTCTAAGTCATTTGTACTGTTAGTATTATAGTTAGTGCTGCCAGTACAAAGTGTTAGTACTGTCACTTTATTAGTACTGTTAGTTATACAGTTAGTACTGTTAGTATAAATAGTTAGTACTGCTAAAGTGATATGCATGAGATATATTAGGAATAGATATGCATTGATCACTTGACGCGTTTTGTAAGCCCATTAGGGTTTCCTTAGTGTATAAAAGGAACCCTACGGCATAGATCTAGATATCAGTTTTCATATTAGTATTCATAGTTTGCATAGCAATCCTAGTTAGTATTCATAGCTATTTTGTAAACTCTAAAATTGTATTTAATATATTAAAGATTTAGTAAAGATCTTGTTTTTTTATATTTCATGTTCTTTTTGGGGTATTGTAAAACTAGATTCGCATAGTTTGTGATCTATCCAATTATTAACTAGCTTTTAATCAAGCTAAGTAGATCTATCAAAGGGATCAACAAGTGGTATCAGAGCTTGTTGAGAAACTTTGAATAAGAACACTATATCAAGATCTCATAATCAAGAGAAGATGGAATCTCAGTTAGAATCTACCTAAAACAGTGTTGCACTAAAACTTTCCTATACTCACAAATAGGAGACTATGATCTATGAGCCATGAGAATTTAGGCATTATCTTACTCATAATGATTATGCTCCTTTGGAGGTTATTGTGAATGGTAATGCACCTGCTGTTGCATCAAGCTAGTGTTGAAGGTCCCATTCCTCCTAAAACTGCAGAACAAAAGCTGGCAAGCAAAGATATGAATTGAAAGCAAAAAGCACTATGTTGTTGGCCATTCCTGTATGGAACCTATTGAAGATTCATGTAAAATCAGAATCAATAAGCAAATGCAGAAGACCATTTCGACACAGCAATATGAGAATTTTACTACATCAAGATCTGAAAGACTGGATAAAACCTATGATAGGTTTCAGATAAGCCAATTGGAAATTCATTGTGAAGTTATCTCTCAAGAAGATGAAAATCTGAAGTTGCTGAGAAGTCTACCATCAGCTTGGAACAATATTGCTTTATATCATAGAAACAAATATGATCTAGACAAAATGGAGTGTGTAATGATTGGACTCACACTTTGAAATATATATAAAATATATTAATTTATTAAATATATAGGGCCAGAATAAAAAAATCACAATTATAGTAATCCGGGAGTATGATTCCCGGGTCGTTTCCCCAACGAGAAATGCAATTGAAAAGTCGAGAGTCGGTTGAGAATCGATGTTTTTGAATGGGAAAAATTTGATTTTTACTTTCTTAAAGTACGGGAAAGTAAGGCAAAAACATAAAAACATTAAGGGGAAGACAAATCTTTAACTAAAAACGTCAAAACGGGCATCTCAAACGGGACATAAAAACCCTAAATTAATCAAAATTAAGTTCCTAATTTGATCTTTTGGTTATTATAAATCTTAATTGACCTAATCTAAGCTAGAACAAAGAAGACTAGACAAAAAACGAAGGATACTAGGAGTTAAAAAACTCTAAAACGTGAACGGATTCATTCTCGTTCTTTAATCTAAAATTTAGCAATTTTAATCCTACGAAAGCAAAATCTTAATTTTCCTAGTTCTAAATGTTAAAGAAAAATTTTCAAAAAAAAGAATTATATTTTTTTGACTTTTTTTATAATTTTTTTATGAATTAAAAACGATTTAAATGAAATTAAATGTTTAAAAATACTAAACTATTTATTAAAATTCTGAAAAAATTAGCAAAAGTAGATTGAACAATGTAGAATCTAAGAAAAATAAGATGGGGAAAACAGCTTACCGAATAAGCTGAGAAATAGGCCAAAAACTACTTATAAACTAAAAAGCCTAAAACGTATATAAAAGATTAATTATGCAAACCTAAACTGAAAAGGACCCAAGGGCGAGTTGGAGAGGGAGGTGTGTCGTAAAAGTTTGGTTGTGGGGTTTGAGGACGGATGGTCCCAGGTCGAGCCATTGCTCACCCGGGCTTCCCCTTACTCCCAAACGTTTATGTTTTTCATTTTTTTACAACTTTTAAGTCACTTAAAGTAAATATGCACTTTTTACAAAGAACTTTTTTTATAAAACACAAATAAGCTAGATAAGTGTCAGAATCAGCTTAATTATTCACTAAGTTATAAAATGCTAACTGTTTGCATTTTTTAAGCATAATAAGCAAACCAAAAAAAGGATAAAGCTAAAACAGATAAAAAGGCATATCTAAAAAGCTCTTAAGAACAAAAACATGCAACTACAATAAGCTAGAATGGCAGAAAATTCAAAAAGCTATAAAACTTAAGGAATTTTAGCTAAAATGGCAATTAAGCTTAAATAAAGCTCTAAACTACAAGAGAATAAGCTAAAATGGTTTCATTAACTTAATAAGTAAACTAAACCTGACATAAGCCAAAACAATAAGCGAGGAGCGTGCGGTATTTAATAATGCCTAGATAAGCAAATAGCTTTTTTGGCCAAACTGATAAGCACAAAAGGCCAATAGGGACTTTTCTAGTCTTAAAAATAAGGTAGCAAAATGATCCTTATGCTTGAGTGGCTATTTACACATTTAAGAAGAATGTGGCAAAATTGCTACAAAAGCAAACAAAGTAAAAAGCATTTTGAAATTCATATAAGCACTTAAAAAAGCTTAAAAGAAAAGCTATCTCACATCGGATTCAACCTAGACAAATTTTTGTAACTTTTGCAATCTTAACAAAACCACACTTTTGAGCTTAAAAATAAGCAAACAAACAGATCCTTATGAACATATAACCTACAAATAGATTAAGCTTTGACCTCAAAGAACAATAATCAACACTCAAAAAGGAGTTTGAAATTCACAATAAGCCACAATAAGCATTTGAAAAAGTATTTTCTTAAATTTTTTCTACACTTAGCACTTTTGAACAGTTTTGGCAAAAACTCTTAAAACAACAATTTTGCGGCTTTAGAGCTTTGTTCTAGCCTTTATTAACATATTCATAAAACTCAAAAAATACAACAAATAATGTTAAATCCACAATCAAATAAGCAACTAAAATAGGCTATAAACTTAACAAATTCTAAACAATGACTCTTAAAACCTAAATTTTGAGTTTTTAATCACTTACTAACTTTTAAATCTGGAATTTTCTGTGATTTCAAGTTAAAACAAAGGTGACCCAAGACTTACTCATTTTGGACCCGTTTGACCTTTCAAAATCAGTTAAACCAAACACCCCTTTAAAAACTAATTTTAACTTTTTAACTTGATTCGACTGTTTTAAGCTAAAACTTTTAAAAACCAGATGTTAACTAAGTAAAACAAGCAATATTAAGCAAATTTTAATAACAAATAAGCACTTAAATAAGCTGAGACAGATTATGCAATTATAAGCTAAAATAGACGGAAATTTAAGAAAACTTAAACTAATGACTTCTAAACTACAAGACAAGCATTTTAAGAAATAACGATCAATAAATTGCTTAGTTAGTAAGCAGTAAATAAGCATAAATAAGCAGTAAATAAGCAATGCTACAGTGAAATAAGCTAAAACTTAGAAAAAGGAAACTTACAAAGGCTCTTGCTCAAACAGAGCAAATGAGCTCAAAAGAGTTTATCTACTAGCTCTAGCTTATATAAAACAAGCTAGTAAAACCCATAAGCTCTTCCATTGTAAGCTTATCATCCATTTGAGCTTTTTGAGTGATTTTTGGTGAATAAGGACTTAAGCTTTATAAGTTATGGAAAAACTTATATGCTTAAGTTAACAGTTAAGAAAAGTTATAAAAAGAGATTTTGATTGAGCTTGTGAAAACAGTTTTAAAAACATAATAAACTTTTAATTAGTGAGAAAACAAGGATTATAACATAAAAAACTCTATTTTTCATTAAACTTTGATATAATCAGTACAAGGCTTAAAAAGATTACCTAAACTTAAAATACATTAAAATTATAAGCTGAAAACTAAAAAGCTAGGTAAAAAGACTAAGTGCCTCAATGGCTTACAAATGAGCTCCTATTTTATTACTATCGAAGGAAGGTCATAGGTCCTGTGCTTCTTTGTAAGAGGCTCAAGCATGTATGTTTCTTGTGTGAGAAGTCTCAATCATCGTGCCCTCCATTTTGAGTAGTGTCCAAGTTGTATGATCAAAGCCATTGTTTTCTTGTCATTTTCCTTAAACGAATGGGATGATTAGAGATTGACAAGGTGGCAATTGGTGAGATAAGGTGTGGGGTGTGTAGACAATGTGGAGAAGAAAGGGGAATAGTGTTGGAGTGAATTTGGCGGGTAGTGGAGACAGGGTACTGAAGAAGATGTACAGTGTTCTCGGGTCTAATTTGAAGATTGGGAAATGGCAAGAAAGGCCCCTGAAAGTATATAGGTGTATGGCATTCATAGTCCTTGTGGTGATACAACTTTGGTCCTTGGAGTTTATATATGTTTGCACCGTTAGTCCTTAAAGGACTAATGGTATAAGGGATAAAAGGGTTGGGGAAAACGGGGGTGTTATAAGGGGTAACGGGTGTGGTGTTGGGCTTGGTGTTTGCGCCGGTTATAAAAGGAATGGTTTGGGCTTTTTATTAAGGTTTAAGGGTAATAAGATATAAGTGGGTTGTCCCGGGCCCATTAGGTGGGTACGGGTAGGCCCACTTTTGGCAGTTTAGGTTTTCGGGTTTGGTTTTCGATGCTCTTTCCAAATCCACTTCCCGGGGTTGACTTTGACTTGATTTGACTTTGACTTTTTTGTTGACTTTTGGCTTTGACTTGACTTTTCTTTCACGCTCTTTCTGTTCTTGTGTCGGTTTTGTCGTTTTGCTTCGGCGATTCTGTCATTTTCTTGATTCCATTTCCGGCATACTACAAATGTAAAATAAAAAATACAATGTATTTTTGGTTGTTTTGTTTAGTCTTTAAGTCGCTTTTAATCATGAGAAACAAATATGATCTAGACACAATGAGCATGGATGATTTGTACAACAATTTGAAGGTGTATGAAGCTGAGATTAAAGGCCAATCAAGCTCAAGCTCAATCTCTCAGAATGTGGCTTTTGTATCTTCAGAAAACACTAGCAGTACTAATGAAGCAGTTAATAATGCTCATGAAGTTTCTACTGCTAGTCCACAGGGACAAGCTTCTTCCTAAACTTATGCTGATGATGTCATATTTTCCTTCTTTGCTAATCAATTTAATAGTACATAATTAGACAATGAAGATTTGGAGTAGATTGATACTGATGATCTTGAAGATATGGATCTTAAATGGTAGGTGGCCATGCTTACCATGAGGGTGAAGAGATTCCTGAAGAAGACAAGAAGGAATCTAAATTTCAATGGCAAAGAAACTGTTGGCTTTGATAAGAAAAAGGTTGAATGTTACAACTGCCATAGGAGAGGTCACTTTGCTAGAGATTGCAAGGCACCAAGGAATCTAGGGAATAGAAATGGAGATGCTTTAAGAAGGATTGTACTAGTGGAGACTCATGCAAATGCCTTGGTTATTCAAGATGGGATAGGTGGTTATGATTGGAGCTTTCAGGCTAAAGAAGGACTTACAAACTTTGCTCTAATGGCCTATACATCCTAAGGTTCATCAAGTTCAGACTCTGAGGTACATACTTGCTCTAAAGATTGCTTAAAATCATATGAAACTCTTAAAAATAGTATGATCAACAACGTGATGCTCTTAATAAATCTAATCTAGAAATTATAGGTTATCAAATGGGATTAGAATCATTAGAAACTAGGATAGTTGTTCATGAAAAGAATGAAGCTGTTTATGAAGAAGATATTGCATTTTTAAAGTATGATGTCCAAGTGAAAGATATCTCTATCAAAGACCTTAAAAATCAGTTAGAAGAAGTTTTAAAGAGAAAGATGATTTGAAACTTAGACTAGAAAAATTTGAAGAATCATCAAAGAATCTAACTAAACTGATAAATAGTCAAATAAGTGCTAAAGACAAAGCTGGTCTTGGTTATAATAGTCAAATGAATGAGAGTGAAGTGGTTAATAGCATGTTTAACAGTAAAGAAAGTGATGTGGATGATAGTCTAGTAAATGATAGATTCAAAACAAGGGAAGGGTTTCATGCAGTTCCCCCTCCCTACACCGGGAACTACATGCCCTCAAGACCTGACTTATCCTTTACTGAGTTAGATGATTATGTCTATAAGGCTAAAGTAAGTGAAACTATTACTATTGCATCTAAAACCAGTAAGGATAGTTTAGAAAAGCCTAAAACTGTTAGGCCTAGTGCTCCTATCATTGAAGATTGGGACACTGATAGTGATAATGATAGTGTGTTTAGACCTAAACCTGATTAGACAAAACCAAAGTTTACTAAAATCAATTTTGTCAAATATGATGAGAATGTGAAATCTGTTAATAAGGAAAACATATATAGGCATGAAGAGTATCCTAGGAAAAGTCAAAGTCCTAGGGATAATAGAAGAAACTAGAATGGAATGATGACTTAGAAACTAGGAAATGGTTTTGAGTTTATAAGAAAGCTTGTTTTGTATGTGGGAGTTTCAACCATTTAATCAAAGACTGTGATTTTCATGACAAGAAATAGTAGAAAAACCAGTGTTGAATAATAAAGGAAGGGTTACTGGTCAAAGGGAAATTAGACCAGTATGGAATAATGCTTAAAGGGTGAACCACCAAAATAAATTTACTCACCCAACTCCTAAAAGGAAATTTGTTCTAACAGCAGTTGTAACAAAGTCAGGACAAGTACCAGTTAATGCTGCTAAGCAAAGCTCTTCAAGAGCAGCAACATCAATTAGTACTGCCAGCCCTTTTAATATTGTTGCCCCTAAATCAAAAGTGAATGATGCATTACCCAAAACATATTCTTATTTTAAAGTATATTCACCAGTAAGAAGGGCTTTTATCTAAAAATCATTAGCTAAAACCAATAATCTTAATGAAAAAGTTAAAACTGCTAGAGTTAACAATGTAACTACTGCTGGGCCAAAAGCAGTAGTTAGTGCTGCTGTGGGAAATGAGGAAAATGCCGTTAAGTCCTTAGCATGCTGGATTTAGAGACCAACAGGAAAAGTAATTGACCATATCTCCAAAGACAGTGGATCATACATGCCTAAAAGATTTGACTATGTTGATCCTCAAGGCAGACTCAAGTCAGTGATGGCTTGGGTCCCCAAGAGAAACTAGTTCTCTTATTTTGAGTGCAGGGTAATCCACATTATGCTTTACAGGATCAAGGAATTTTTTATAGTGGATGATCTAGGCATATGACTGGGAACAAGTCATACCTTACAGATTATCAAGACATTAATGGTGGATTTGTTGCATTTGCAGGAAGTCCTAAAGGAGATAAAATTAATAGAAAAGGAAAAATTAGGACTGAGAAATTAGACTTTGAAGATGTATACTTTGTAAAGGAACTTAAGTTTAACCTTTTCTCTGTCTCACAAATGTGTGACAAGAAAAACAATGTTCTTTTTACTAAGACTGAATGTCTTGTTCTATCTCCTGACTTTAAGCCACTTGATGAAAGTCAAGTCTTGCTTAAAGTTCCTAGAGAGAACAACATGTAGAATTTTGATCTAAAGAATGTTGTTCCTTCAGGAGGTTTGACTTGTTTATTTGCAAAGGCTACAATAGATGAGTCTAATTTATGACATAGGAGGCTTAGTCATATAAACTTTAAAACTATGAACAAACTTGTGAGAGGAAACCTTGTTAGAGGGTTTCCTTCAAAGCTCTTTGAAAATGACCATACATGTGTTGCTTGTCAGAAGGGAAAGAAACACAAAGCTTCTTGTAAGACCAAGCTTGTGTGCTCTATCAGCCAACCCTTACAAATGTTGTATATGGACTTATTTGGGCCAACATCTGTAAGGAGTATTAATCACAAGACATATTGCCTTGTTGTCATTGATGACAAGGCAAATAAAAACTTGGTTAGGTAAGCTACATCAAAAAGTAGAGGAGAACAAATCACAAAGATTATCAAAACTGCTTATTTGCCTGTTTTCTCTCACAAATAGAACCCAAAAAGGTGATACAAGCCTTGACAGATCCAAGCTGGATAGAGGCAATGTAAGATGAGTTGCTACAGTTTAGATTGCAGAAGGTTTGGAGATTGGTTGATTTTGTGACAACCCGAGAATTTCTGTTTAATAAAATAGTCGTTTCTGTTTAGAAATTTGAATTTTTAAAAGTTTCGTTAAGCT
>BQNB010020222.1:24362-64117 GCA_026074375.1 Tanacetum coccineum | reverse complement strand
ACTATGACATACACGACGTCTACTATAAAGTCAAAGGTCGCTCAATATGATCTACCTAGCATTAAAGACATGGTTCCAAACATATGGAGTCCGGTTAAAGTTTCTTATGATAGATATGCGTTATGGTGAACCTGACGTGAATTGAACACGCAACCTTCTGATGTATATGCATTATGAGGTATCTCACATTGGAGAGAACAATGTAAGTCCTTCTATGCATATGCAAGAGGCATACAATCAAGAGGAGATGTATATTCTACAAAACGTATTTTGGCAGTCACTCATGTAAAGATTATGAGGAAACATAGATACGGGTACTTGGAAGAGATTGTAGTGAGAAGAGCGGATAACGCATTATACAAATTTAAGGAAGGTGACTTTCTACGACTTCGAATCAATGATATCGAGGATATGTTACTTCTTATGGTTCAAAATCGGCTTACAAATCTATCAGGGGATGATGTTGCTGACTTCGCAATAGCCCTAAGGATGTTCACCAGAAGTCTGGTTATTCAGAAGCGAGTCGAGGATCTTAAACTTGGAGTTGAAAGTTATCAAAAGAAGATCAGCATCACCAAGCATGATACTACAAGACCAAATCTTAGAAAAAGGCACCCGTACACTCCATACAAAGACCCTCAAGGATTCATTTATGTCGACGACTACAAGAGGAACAAGTTGATGCGCTCCGATGAACTGTACAAATTCAGTGATGGCACGTTAACAAGACTTCTTTCTTCGCTCGAAGACATTACCAAGAATATCAACATGGAGTACTTGCCGAAAAGAAGATAGAGCACATTGGAAAAGAAAAGAGCTCATTTCATGATTAAGGACATCAACAAGCTGCTAAAGGAAAGGAGGATGATGAGGAGCTTGGAGAAATTTGTTGGCGGTAAACTCTACAGAACTGACCTCAGACTGCTACAAAGAACAATATGACTTCGTCATATTGTGTTCATATATCAAAGGTCATTTCGTATATCATAAACTTGTGAATTTGTATATAAGTAGTGTAGACTTCTGGTAACAATAAGGTGTGATCGAGTATAAAATTTTCAAGAATTTCTTAGTAAATTAAAAAATTTTCAAATTATTATACTCAGCACAGTCTTATATACCCTCAAAACTTGAGGGGGAGCATTAAAATGTTCCTTATAGTGATTATGTAACATTTTGTCACCGAACGTTTAATCAATTGATATCCAAAATATCAAGGGATTAACATTTTGGATAAGGGGAGAAAATGCGATTAAACTGAACTGAATCTTAATTGTATTGTCATGTGATCATATAAAATAGACTCAATGCACTCCAACACTTAACATGTACTACAATTTTGGTGCACATGTTAAGGGGGAGCTTTTTAGTGATGATGAAAAACTCTCAAAGTGTAAATCTTTTGATATTTATATCAAACACTTTGATTGAACTTTTCAATGATTTTGGTTTTGATTATGATGGAATACCCTAAAGACCGACCATGTACTTAAATTTATGGAGTTATAAGGTGGTTAGGCATAGGTATTCAAATCCCATGATCTAACCAGAACCGGAGGGATCTACCCAGGGATATCCACTAGATAGTGTAGAAGTCCTTAGGTATGATACAAAAGGAGAAAAAGTGAGAATCGGGAATAATGCCGACTGAGACGGAGCTAACACTGGAACAAACCCAACAAGGTGTTAGTTATGAAGTCTCGGTAAGCATTGAAGGGGTTGAAGAATGAAAAAGAAATGTAAGGATAAAGGGTGAAAAGAAAGAAGCCCTCCATACACTTAGGCAGAAACCGGGTCAATACATAATCTGTCAGAAACACTAAGGTGTTGTCTGACATTGAAGACAGTCATGGACCCAGTGACGCTATGCACAACCCTCCCTAGCCACTCAAGGTCTCTCAACAGACTCTTGTTTCATTTCTCACGGAGATTACACGCATTTCTATCGACTTTCTCACTCCGAGTTAGTTGATATTGAAAAGGTGGCAGTCTGCTCCAGCCTCCGATCACTAAAAACAAAGTGCACTATTGAGTCTAGAGCCAAAAGAGATCATCCATAAATCTCATTAGGACACTTGTCAAATCATGCTTGCTATGTCATACAATGTGAATAACAAGTTAACATATTAAGAGTCCTACGCATTATCCTTGTGATTTTGCAAGAACATCCGAGTGATTTCATTCACAATGAAGATGGAAATCCTGCTTGAGCCAAAATCAAACAAGCTCATGGTAGGTGACTTGTACGATTCTATATGAATCAAACTTGTGACAACTGGAAAGAAACGATGGTGCGATTCTATAAGAATCAAACTTGTTCCAGGTTATGAATTGACGATTGCCGATGAATTTTTGAAATGATTAACACTCTCTATGTGTCATAAAAACACTTTAGCAAGTGACACGTCGATTGATTTTCAAATCAATTTTTTATTTCAATCGGTGAGATAGTAACTCGCTGGTTCACTCATATCGTGATATCTGCTTTGAGACGTTCTGATAATGAGAACATGATGAGTAAGATGAATCTAATACATTTATGTTAGAAAGATTCAACACTATAACTGGAAATCCTGTCAATAAGATTATTCTTAAATTGAATCTATCTGATCACAGGTCGATCCTCACGGATTCGAAGGTTACTCCAACCAACCATGGGCGAATGACAAATCCCTATTCGTCCCCCCTCTTTATTGCTAACTGTTTTATTTCAGGAACATGTAAAGATGGTGATGGAGGTACCTGATTCTGGCTGACTCTCAAGATTCATAGCCACATGCTCATACCCAACTGACAAATATAAAGACATCATGAAAGCTCAAGTACATGTTTCAAGACTTCCGCTACTCTGTTACCATACGTCCTTCTTGAAGCGATAAAGTGTTAAAGTTAAAGAAATTCAAGAAAGATGCATTATTAAAGCTTTTCAAGATTATCAAAACAAGAAAGGTATGAGCATGTCAGTCCAGAAGTTACAAGTTCACGAGATGGCAAAGTTTACAAGATGGCGAAACAAGATTATGCTTGGTTGATGATTTTAAAAATCTCAAAGATCACACTCATGTCAAGTCAAAAGAACTAGTTCGAATCCAAAGTCAATGATCACTACATCAAATCACAAGTTAATGATTAAAGTTAAAGACTATGAGCTCAAGGACCGAATGTGAAGATAGTATGCATAAGTTTTATTTTGTGTAAATTGCGCAAGTGACCTCCTTAGGGGGGAGGATTGTTAGAAATTACAAAATGTGTCGGTTCAACTACCAATATAGTTAGTCGTAGCTCGTAGTAAGTTGTAAGGTTAAGTTAGAAAGCTAACCGGGCCAAAGGCCCATGGATAAGCCCACTATGAGTCCTTAGCCGGCCATTGTAAGACATATATAAACCCTCTCCATACATGGAGAGGGTGTTGGTGGTTCATTTGTCATATTTTCACTAAGATAACATTATTATTTTACTTTCTCTCTCTAAGTGTTCATCCAACCATCTCTTTCTCTCTCTAAAACTCTAAGTGAATCATTCCATACTTGTGTTAAGATATTCTACACCAAGCATGTTCAAGATATAGGAAGCACAATTATATATCAAACAATAAGACATATTGAAAGATAAAGATAAAAAAACTTAACTATGATGAATCAAGCAACTAGGGATAGTATAGAAGGGTTGGGAAACCCCAAAATACTCCTAAAATCGGGTACACCTTGTTCTCCCATGAACAAAACCCTAATTTCTTCTATCAATAGTGTATATGAAAATTGTAGAATTGAGTTTGTAAATATAGAATTCAAGCCGCGACGGTGTCGCTATTTTCCAAACGCCGTCATCAAGCTAGGGTTTCTTTAGGTCTTCAAACTTGACGGCTGATCCAGAGATGCTCGTCTCTCTGATTCATAGACCGGCGTCCCATTGAGTCCTAAGGCTGTTGGGTTGACGGCATCTCTAGATCCTGGTCTTGAATCTTCATCAATCTTCATACCCGTTAGCTACCTTGTCCGTTTTCTTCCCAAATTGAGCCCAAATTACGTGTATTTCCACAAAATGTCTTCCAAATGCTAAAAATGCAAAAAGAAACAATTAAGCATATATTTAAGACATTTTTGCATGATTATAAGGGTAAAATAACCCCAAAAAAGTGTATAAAATTACACATCATCAACCACGTGAGAGCCTTACCAACAAATAATCCAGCAGTGTACTTCACCTTTTGGTTATCCCCACACCCACTCATATCCTGAACTAACTCCATCTTCTCAATCCAAAGGGTATAGATTATAGCACCTCCTTTACCATCATACTCTTTTTGGTTACAAGCTAAAAGATCCTATAGGTACAACCCCTTCGGTCGTTGCTTACAATGATATTCCTAACATCGCCCTGGATGTTGTCATTGACGGCATCACCATTTTGATTCCTAACATTCCCTTGATTACTATCTTGGCTGCCTACTTGGGCTAAGAATGTGGGAAGTAAGTTCTACAATTGTTGAGCAATGATTATGGAGAAGTTAGGGACTCTACTGACACCTCTATCTACCTTAACACCTTGATCATTTCCTTGACTATCAAGTTCACCAATAGTTTCATTGTTTCTCCTCACTGCTGATTTAGTTCTTCTAGCTCCCCTACCAACTCGTCCACCCGTTACTCCACCTCGTGGTGTAGTAGTAGATCGGCCTACACTTCGTGTCGTCATCCTTGGCGGCATTATCACGAAAGTGTCTTTGTCACTTCGTTGAATAAGGTTGCAATAACCCTAGTTCCTCGTTAATCAGTATAAATACTGCATGTGATCATATAGAATTCAAATGAATCTTCTTGATAGGGTTTTGCATCTGCACTAGCCGTTCTTGTTACTAGAGCGTCTCAAAGTAGACAACACAGTAAGAGTGAATCAGATAGTTACTATCTTTCTGATTAAGCTGTCAATTCATTTATTGGAACAAGTTTGATTTATATAGAATCACACCATCGTTTCTTTCCAGTTGACACAAGTTTGATTTATATAGAATCGCACAAGTCACCTACCAAGAGCTTGTTTGATGTTGGCTCAAGCAGGATTTCCATGTTCACTGTGAATACTTAAGTATCACTCGGATGTTCTGGCAATACCACAAGGATAATGCGTAGAACTCTTGTTAACAGCTTATGAACTTGATGATGTTCAACAAGTGTTTGTCATGGAATGTGTCATAATGAGATTTATTTGTTAATCTCTTGGCTCTAGATGTAACACCCCCAAATAGGGTCGCAGCGGAATAATGTGTCCGGGAGCGTTACTTCATAGATCAACAACACAAGATATGAGAACGGCCTCAAAAAGAGTCATTTGAAAATGATATATTGGATTTAATAAATGTTGTTACAAAATCTCAACGGCTTAACTTGTTCACCCTTGAAAATGTAATGTTTTTAGATCATAACAAATATCCCTAAAATGTAATGCCTCTAAATCTTTATGCAATGACTCCAAAATGATTGACCACCAATGTATCTCTTTGCTCTTGTACCTCATAGACCTGAGAAAACATGCTTTAAAACGTCAACATAAAGTTGGTGAATTCATAGGTTTATGTAAATATAATGTAGGACCGCAAGATTTCCCCGTGATTATGCAACCTGTACACCCATCACAAAATGTATTTACGTTTCCCTAAGTTCATGACACTGAAGCTCGACATGTATGAATGCAATATAAATATTGCCACATTGCCCGTGATGATGTTCAACCCGAAACATCCCAAATCTGACATGGTATACATCCGTTGGTTCACTCCGTGACACCAGTGAGAGCTACTCACCCGGATGGGGATGTCAATCCCAAATAGATCTATTTATAACATTCGCGCTCACACAAAGTAATTGACAGTTCATGATAATGGGCACAGTGGGTTATCGCTACTTAGGCAAACACGTAATCATGATAAAATGTACACTTGCGTCCAATTTGTAAAACAATGCATGTTTCTCACCCCAAAAGTTGTAAATCATTGATATAGTAAAACATGGGGCTATGAACTCACCTTAGTGAATAAACTGATGTATATGAATCAAGTGAATGGAAACGTCACGGATAAGACCGAATGCAACCTAATTAAATATAGGTCGTATGAGTACTAAGTACTTTGAATAACTAATACCACATATAATTCTATATAGTTACATCACCACCTAAAAGTGTTTGTTTAATTTATAAAATTAAACAATTTAATTTGTATTTGTAAAATAAATGTCCATGTATTTGAAGTTGTAAAAATGACATACTTGTCGTCTCACAATTGATTGCTTGTTAATAATACATGTTTTAATATTATTATTGATTATATAATGATATTATATAATTGGTTTAATTGTTTTTTATGAAATAGTGCACAAAAGTAAAAATAGTGCATACGGTTTTATAAACCTTATATCTTTATCGTTTAAACTCCCTTTTTCACGTTATTTATATCCATGGCTTCGTATTAAGAAAATATATCAAAATATTATATTTATAATACTTATGCCCCTGATGAACAGTAGTTTTAATTGTTTTTATAAAATTATATAAAACTACTTTTTTATAATTAATCGTCGTAACCTTCTAAAAGTCATAACTTACTCATATTTAATCTGTTTTGCTTGTTCCTTATATGTATGGATTCATATTTGAAAAGTCTAATTAAACTTTATATTTATAATATGGTTTGGAACTGTTATGAACAGTAACAGTAAGTGAATGTTTATAAAAATACTTTTTATAACTTTAATTATTGAAAACGTATTTTAATTGTATCTTGTTCGTTTTAATTCGGTTTTTTAGTGATTCCTATGTCCATGTCTTCGTAATTAAAAGCTCTATTTATGAAAATTATTTCCCAACAGTATAATGTCATGAACAGTAACTTATTTTTTATAAATTTATTTTTATAAAAATACTTTTCAACTTAAACTTGTAAATAACATATCACCTTCATTTTAAATCCGTTTTTGATTTTCTTAAGTCCTTGGATTCCTTATGAAAGTAACTATCTTTATAAAATATTATTTATTATATATCAGATCTGTAACAGTTGGCTTTGTATAAAATAACTTTTTATAAATCACTTTACCATTAATTATAGTAAAACTTAAAAAATGTCATATCTCCTTTCGTTTATTGTTCTATTTTCAAGATTCTTATATCTTATAATCCTTGTGATAATACTAATTGAATAAAATATAACATGGTATACCCTTATAACCCGAATTCAAACAGTAGGTTAATAAAATAATTATGGTTTGTTATTAATAAAAAACAAGTTTTTGTAATTCCTTTTATTTAGAAACTTTGACACCATTCCATTCACCAGTGTTATACATATTTTCTCACATATATTAAGTCTTTAATGTCCAAAATGAAATCCATGTCCTCATATATTTTATTATAATAAACTTGTAAATGAAAACTTTCAATACAACTAATCTATACAAACTAAACTTATCATTAATTCACTTATAAAGAATGTTTAATTCCAATTTAAGTACATTTCCCAACAATAAATGTAAAAATCGATTACATATGTCCTTTGTAATATTTCCTTAAATCATAAAAATGAACCAAGGTGGTGTATTATCAGTATAACAATATGTACACATAAGAAAATGATGAATGAGAGATTGAAATACTTTGAAGTAGACTCGATTATTTTTTTTTTTTGTATATAAGAGATGTGGAATGATGAACACAAGATAAAAACCCTAGCCAAGCTTCCAAATCCAAAACCCTAATCAAGAAAACCCTAAATATGTTTTCTTGATTAATCCTTCTTAAACCCAAATCCAAGCTTGTAATAACCTTGAGTAACCTTAGATGATCTTAGAATGAACACTAAAATACTTGACATGCTTTAGAAATTCAAAAATAGAAAACCCTAGTTTTTTTTGTATGCCATAGTTTTATAATGAATATAGAGAGAGTCTGAGTGATTTGTTTTGCTTGAATGAGTTATGAGTGTGCTAAAGTGATCCTAAGACTTTCATCCATAGTAAGATGGTAATTACAAAACAACCTAGATCAAACATTTGATGGAAGTGGTTTTAATGATACAAGAGGCAAAAGAGCTCTCCTCCTCCCCTATGGATATACATGGCTCACAGAGGGAGGTACTCTTGATAAGCCAATACTAAGAGTATGTGCTTAAGGGTTACACTATGTAAGTTATAACTAGAAAGGGAAGGACTTAGTGAGATTAAATGATTTATAATTCTGTGTATAAACACTTATAACCGGTTCTAGTGAAAATAGGAGTAGAATTTATTTTAATTTTTAGGTAATTGAGTATAATTGTGGGTATTGGGTTTGAGTAAGATAGGTATAGGTGCTTTCGGGTATGCCCGAAATGTATTTTATACGAAACACAAGCTTTTACGTTACAATAAAATTAAATATGAAAAAGTTATATAAATTATACTCTTTAATCATAAACAACTTGCTTTGATGTAAACTTTAACTAGTTTGGTGTCCGTATTACGATGAATGATGATTTTTATTTTCGCGATTTAACTATAAGATAATAATAAAAGCGAATGCCTAAAAAACCCCAAAATAATAATGAAAATAATTTAGTCGGGAAATGAACCTAAAAGATGTAAAATGTAACAGCTTCCACCTGTTAAAGAGCTTGTCCCTCAAGGCTCAAGTTGCAACACTTGAGAAGGTACGGGTTAGTGAAGAGATGCAATACTTCTTTTGAAATTGTCCTTCGCGATCCCATATGCACTCCAAAGACCTCTCATTTGAGTTCCATCAAACCTAGATCAATTGGGATATGCTTTGTTATCAACCGATTTGACTCTTGATCCATGATCTTTGTACAGGTTCTTACCACAAAATTGAGCTTGTCATCCATATGGAGTCTATCCACGGAACGCTTAAGGTTCGTCAATAACATTTCTTCAGGTTGGATACATGAAACGTATTGTGAACTCTGCTAAACTCTTGAGGAAGCTCAAGCTTGTAAGCAACGGTTCCAATCTTTTCCAACACCTTGAAAGGTCCAACATATCTAGGGTTTAAATTCCCCCGTTTTTCCAAAACGTACTACCCTATTTCAGGTGAAACATTAAGCAAACTCTATCCCCAACTTGGAACTCCATCGGCTTACCTTTAAGTCGGCGTAACTCTTTTGTCGGTCACGAGCGTCTTGCATTCTTGCTGATATCTGAATGACCTTCTCAGTTGTCTCCTGGACCATTTCTGGACCGGTGAGTTGAACTTGTCCGATCTCTGCCCAACAAACAGGTGAACGACACTTCCATCCGTAAAGTGCGCCGAATGGTGCAGCCTTGATGCTAGCGTGATAACTGTTTTTTGTAAGAAAATTCAACTAGTGGAAAATGTCTAACCCAACCATTTCCAAAGTCGATCACACAAGCACGTAGCATATCCTCGAGAGTTTGGGTAGTTCGCTCGCTTTGTCTGTCGGTTTGTGGATGGTACGCAGTACTCATATCCAAGTTAGTACCCAAATCCTTCTGAAGTGACCTCCAGAAATTTGATACGAATCTAGGGTCACGATCACAAATGATCAAGACAGGTATTCCATGCCTCGTGACTACCTCCTTCAGGTACATTCTCACCAATTTCTCTATGGAATCAGTCTCTCTCATTGGTGTAAAGATTGCAGACTTCGTAAGTCGGTCAATGTTGGGAAATAGTTTGTAAAAGACTTAATACTGGTAGTATAACAGTTAAGTCTGGTAGTATTAGTTAGTTCTGGCAGTACTAAGTTAATACTGGCAGTACTAAGTTAAGTCTGGCAGTACTAAAGTTAAGACTGGTAGAGTAGCAGTACTATAGTTAGTACTGGTCGTATTTAGTTAAGTCTGTTTATATAATCTCTGAATGTAATAGTTTATGCCAAGAGATATCTTAGGATATATCTAATGGAAAGGAACTCATAATCCTTTACCCGTTTGTAAAGCCAATTAGGGTTTCCTTGGTGAATAAAAGGAACCCTACACATAGAGTTTCATATATGCAATAGAAAGCTTGAAGCGTTAATAAGAAATCCAATAGCAAATTTTAGTATCATTTTCTTCGTAATTCTTGTGTTAAAGATTTGCATAACACTTGATATTCATAGTCAGTGTCTCTCAATAGTGTTATATGGATTTATTCAAGTTAACTATTTCTTATAAAGCTATATAGATCCAAGACCAAGACCTACAAGTGGTATCAGAGCCATAGAGGGACTTCTGAATAAGAAGAATCACAAGATCACAAACAAAACACTCCTCTTACATACTAAACAAAATGTCTCAACCTTCTAAGATTGAGTTCTCACAACAACTCAGGATGATGAAGAATCAAACCAGAAGATGCAATTAGACACTGTGCTACACCCAAACAACAACAACAGTGATTCCTTAAAACAACTGCTATCAACAAATATCAAACTCCTATATTTTGAAGCATGGAGGAGTATGATTAAATGGTCTATGGAGATGGAGCATTTACCTGAGTACAATAGTCATGATGTGTGGAAAGTGTAATTCAGAATGGAAACTCCAAGAAGAGAATTTCAACTAAAAGGAGGTATTGTTAGAATACTTTCACCATAACTCTGCAGAAATTCTAGCGTTTTGCAAAGGAAAGGAAGCTAAGAATAACATTTTTTTTTTTTTTTTTATTTTTCTTGCTGAAGGCCATTCCTAAGGAGCATATGAGAAGATTTCATGGAATGGATGATGCAAAAAGAAAGGGAAGCCAATCAGAACTAGGTTTGGTGATAATGGCAAATTTCAAAGAAATGCAGAAGGCTTTTTCAAACAACAGTTTGAAGCATTTAAAATATCCAGTTCATAAGGGAAGAAAAGGGGTATGACAGATTCCAACAATTACTTGTTCTTAGTTTGAAGCTCATGTGCTGAAGTATCAACTGAGGATGCAAATCATAAGTTTCTCAGATCTTTGCCCAGCATGGTCCAATCTGGCAATGACTATGAGAACTAAACCAGAGGTTGACACTTTATCTATTGATGATTTGTACAATAACCTTAGAGTTTTTGAGCAGGAAATCCAAGGTGCCTCAAAAACATCTTCAAGTGCTCAAAATGTTGCTTTTGTTTTACAAAGCGAAAGCAGCTCTAATAAGGTTAAGTCTGGTTTTACTGGTGCCTACAGTACTTGCACTCCTTCAACCAAAATTCCTGAAAAAGAAGTTCTTGCTGGTTTTCCTAATGAAGTAATCTATTCCTCTTAGTCCAAACAATAAGAGATTGAGACTTGCTTCACATGAAGATCTGGAACAAATTGATGGAATTTAAGACATTGAAGAGATGGACATAAACTGGCAGATAGCAATGATTGCTATCGAATGAAGAAGTTCTATAAGAAAACAGGAAGGAGAGTTCGTGTGGATGGAAAAACACCTGTTAGCTTTGATAAAAGACAGCCTGAATGCTTCAATGTCACAACACTGGATCATTTTATAGGGAATGTACAGCAAAGGTGCCACATGGAGGAAAGAAGAAGAGAGGAACTCATTTTATCAAGATCAAGAAGCTGGGAAGCAAGAGAAGAATCAGACGGGGCTTGCCTGATAATAGATGATGGGATTGTCATTGTGGCGTAACATACCTAAAGTTAAAGAGACAAAACATGCACTTATTGGCTATCATGCTCAAGTAAAGAGGTATCTTTGTGTTCTAAAACCTTGCATTGATTCATATAAAATCCATAAACACTGTGTGATGAAACAAATGAATCAGTTAGGTGATAAGAAAGCCCAAATACTTGTCCCCTATATTAAGCTGTTAAGAAACTAGAAGCTCCAACTTGTTACTTTTCAAAAACAGAAACATTCCTCTAAATGGAAAAAGCTTACATCTTTTAGGCTAATGAATATAGTATTAATAAAAAGATGACAAAAGCTTAAACAATATAAGTAGAATAGGAATGAAAGCGTAAAAGAAAAGGAAACACAATTGACAAAAACATTAGATTCATGGAAAGATTCTTCTAAGAAGACTTGATATTAATTAATTCTAGGCACGAGTAGCAAATATCTCAAATGTTTGCCTTACGGTTAAATAACAATCAACACAATGAGAAGTTCTAAAGTTATGAGGAAGAAATGTAATTTTTTATCCTGCTGAGTTAATCTTTGCGGTTCAATAAGAAGGATTAGCGTATGAGAAAAACACCATTAACATCTAGATTTACACAAAGGAACTAATACGAATTTCTCTAAAATGAGAGCTGTCATCCACATCCTTACAAGTGGGCGAACAAATGAATAAGCGACATTTCAATATGCGCGAATTTACATTCTATCAACACAACTCCTCAAGAACTATCAAACGATATCTCGACTTGACACTAGGATCATAGTCAAACATTATCTATACATAATTCATTTTCATACTTCTAGATCTAAAAGCCGGTCGACATCCCAAGTGACCTCTGACACTCCCAGCATCTGGTACATCAGATGAGGCTACAACACCCAGTGAATATTTCCCTCCTTACCTGATCTCTCAAAGCCGACAAATGCGACGCAGACTAGACATATTCACTTACTAAGCGAACTTACCTGCTGAACCATTTCTGTCTACGAGTAGTCCCGTCGAAATCTGAGAATTTCAAGTGTACCTCCAAAGTGTATGTGTACTACCCCCTCAACAACCGAAAACAAACATTGTTACAAAAACGTTGCGCGCGTTGAATAATGTGAGATTTTAAGTGTACCTCTAGAAGTGTATGTGTCTACACCTATAACAACAAATGAAAAAGGTGTGTCTGATCCAAAATCAAAAGAAGTTGAACCTAGTTGTGTTTCACACATAAAAACTCCTAGACAACCAATCAAAGATCAAGCAACACCTAAAGTTAATAGGAAGAATTAGAATGCTATGATGGAAAGAGAACTAGGGGAAGGTTACTCTTTCATAAAGAAGAAATGTTTTGTTTGTGGTAGTCTAAGTCATTTGATTAAAGATTGTGACTATTATGAAAAGAAAATGGCAAGAGAGGCTGAGGTTAAGAAACAAAGGGTTTTTAATACTGGTAATGGGGTGGCAAAACCAGTATGGACCAATGCAAACAGGGTTAATCATGCTAATAAATTTGTTCCTAGATCAGTACAACTTAATGCTGGTAGGCCAAACATTAATTCTGTTAGGCCTAATATTAATACTGGTAGGACAAACATTAATTCTGTTAGGCCCAATATTAATACTGGAAGGACAAATGTTAATCCTGTTAGGCCTAGAGTTAATACTGGTAGTTCTAATGTTAATACTGTTAGATCTAGACAGCCAGTACCTACCAAGACCTCAAACAGCTTTAGTCCTAAAAGACCACAGGTGAATCAATTTAATCAAAGAAGGCATTTTTCCAAATCATATTCATCTGTAAGAAGACCCTTTGCAAAAACTACAGCACAAATGTCTCATTTTCATGCTGTAAAGGGAAATTGGGGATCTGCTGTTAAGACCTCAGCAGGTTATAATTGGAGGAACTCTAAACCAAACTCCAATTGTGACAGTGGACCAACTTTTATTAGAACTGTGAATGCTAAAGGTCCACAAGGCAGACCCAAGCCTGAAAAGGCCTGGGTCCCTAAGAGAAACTAATTTTCTCTTTTTCATGTGCAGGATCATCCACTGAAGAACATGGTAGATAGAGGTATATTTGATAGTGGATGCTCAGGGCACATGACAGGTAACAAGGATCAACTGGAGGATTTTGAAGAATTCAATGGGGGATCTGTTACCTTTGGAGGTAGCAAAGGCTACATATCTGGTAAAGGAAAAATAAGAGTTGGTAATTTAGATTTTGATAGTGTGTCTTTTGTAAAAGAACTAGGGCATTTTAACCTTTTCTCAATATCACAAATATGTGATAAGCAGCACAAGGTTCTTTTTACTGAAACTGAATGTCTTGTTGTATCTTCTGACTTTAAGATGCCTGATGAAAATCAGATACTTCTAAAGGTCCCTTGGTATGTGCTTAATTACACATACCATTTTCCATTAAAAACGGACTTAAATGACTAAAAACGTACCATAAATACATCGTATTTGTATGTTTTGCATTTGTATTGTGCAGGAAACGGATATTCAAGAAAAGGACAAAAAGAAAACAAACAAAACCGAGCACGGAATGGAAAAGACAAAGTCAAATCGAAGCCAAAGTCAGTCAAAGTCAAAAAGTCAGCGCTTGCCACAAAGGTAAACAACACAGGGCCTCTGCAAGGCCAAATTAGAAAGATTAATCACTGAGCCATTACACACCTTGCATATGGATCTTTTTGGTCCTACTTCTGTAAAAAGCATTAATCATGCAAGTTATTGCCTTGTAATTACTGATGATTGTACCAGATTTAGTTGGGTATTCTTTTTGGCCTCTAAGGATGAAACTAGTGGCATTCTTCAGAACTTCATTAGGCAGATTGAAAACCAGCTTAGTCATAGGGTTAAAATCATTAGATCAGATAATGGCACTGAATTTAAGAATAGAGATATGCTTGAATTTTGTGGAAACAAGGGAATAAAACAAGAGTATAGCAATGCCAGAACTCCACAACAGAATGGAGTTGCTAATAATAATGAAAAAGGACCCTAATGAGGCATGCTAGAAACTATGCTAGCAGACTCACTCTTACCATACTTTTTGGGTTAGTAAGCAGTTTAGTACTGCTTTCTTTTTAATAGATTTAATAGGGTAAGAGTGACTAAACCTCAAAACAAAACTCCTTATGAGCTTTTGTTTGGCCACAAACCAATTATCAGCTACATAAGACCTTTTGGGTGTCATGTTACAATTTTAGATACTCTTAGTCGTGGCCTGGCAAGTTGATGGAAAATCTGCAGAGGGATTTTTTAGTTGGTTACTCATAATAGCAAAGCCTATAGGGTGTATAATTTTAGTAACCAAAAGAGTAGGAGTAATATCTGCCTGTGTCAATTTTCTTGAAGATAAACCCAATGTCAAAGGAGTAGGGTATAGATGGATGTTTGATATTGACTATCTTACTGATTCTATGAACTATATTCCTGTATCTTTGGAAAATCAAACTAACCCACATGCAGGTACTTCAGAAGTAACTAACAGTGCAAGTACTTCACAAACTCCAAGTTCTAATGCGTCTCAGGAAAAAGATGAGGATGTAGAGCTTATTTTTGTTCCTTCAGTTGTAAAGAATACTGAAGAAAAAGTTGAATCAAGGACATCTTCTACAAATTCAAAGAAAGAAGAGAAGAAGGATTCTTCTACTGACACTTTAGAAGATAATCCTAAGATTCTAGCTTTAAGAAGAGAATTAGAAGAAATTGCTCTAAAGCATTTAGGAACAGTATCTGAAAATAACTCTACCAGTACTCCTTCAGTTAATACTGGTAATGAGTCGGTTAATACTGGTAGGTTTGATCCTGATGATTCACCTATGCCAGAGCTCGAAATCTTTCACATGTCTGAGACAGGAGTTTTTGATGAGGCATCTTATGATGAAGAGGGTGTGATAACTGACTTCAACAGCTTACCAACAGAAATTGAAGTCAGACCTACTCCTACTCTTAGGATTCACAATATACACCCAAAAAGTCAAATACTTGGTGATCCTAAGTCAGCTGTGCAAACTAGAAGCAAAGTGCAGCAAAAATCAGGATCTCATGTACTTTTCAGCTATATTCAAAAGCAACAAAGAAACAATCATAAAGATCAACAGCATTGTTTGTTTGCCTGTTTTCTATCTCAGAAGGAACCTAAAAAGATTTCTGAAGCTCTACAAGATGACAGTTGGGTTCAAGCCATGCAAGAGGAGTTGTTACAGTTTAAGCTGCAACAGGTATGGGTTCTTGTAGATCTACCTCACGGAATGAAGGTAATTGGTACAAAATGGGTCTACAGAAATAAAAGAGATGAAAGAGGAGTGGTTGTCAGAAATAAGGCAAGATTGGTTGCCCCCCGTGGGTACACGCAGAGGAAGAAGGTTTGCTATGATGAGGTTTTTGCTCCTGTGGCAAGAATAGAAGCTATCAGGTTATTTTTAGCCTTTGCCTCATTTATGGGGTTCATAGTATACCAAATGGATGTAAAAAGTGCCTTTCTGTATGGCACTATAGATGAAGAGGTTTATGTCTCACAACCTCCTGGCTTTGTTGATCCTGATCACCCTAAGAAGGTTTATAAGGTGGTCAAAGCTTTGTATGGACTGCATCAAGCTCCTAGAGCTTGGTATGCTACTCTATCAACATTCCTAGAGAAGCATGGATACAAGAGGGGTACGATTGACAAGACTTTATTTATTAAAAGGGACAAGAAGGATATCATGCTGGTTCAAGTGTATGTTGATGATATCATTTTTGGATCTACCAAAAAGTCTTGAATGTGATGAGTTGCTACCATAGCCTTGACTGAAAAGCTCAGATTTCAGATGAGTTCTATGGGCGAACTCACATTTTTTCTTGAGGATTATAAGTCATACAAAACAAGTGGCAAAGAATCTTATATCTCAGGACAAGTATGTAGCTGAGATACTCAAGAAATTTGATCTTGTAAATGTGAAAACTGCAATAACCCCCAATAAGGAACAAAAGTGGCATTGTCAAAAGATGAGGAAGTTGTTGCTGGGCTGTACACTTATTTAGATCATGATAGGTTCTCTAATGTATTTAATTGACTCTAGGCCTTTATTATAATGTATGCTGTATGTGTTTGTTTCGGTTTTCAGGGTCAATCCCAAGACCTCACATTTAATGTATTTTTGGTACGTTTTTAGTCATTTAAGTCCGTATATAGTGGAAAATGGTATGTGTAATTAAACACATATCAGTTACCTTTTGACTTGGAAGCATTCTCTGACAGTGATTATGGTGGGTCCAAGCTTGACAGGAAATCCACAACAGGTGGTTGTCAATTCTTTGGACAAAGACTTATCTCATGGCAATGCAAGAAACAGACCATAGTGGCTACTTCTACAACTTAAGCTGAATATGTAGCTGCTGCAAATTGCTGTGGACAAGTATTGTGGGTTCAAAATCAACTACTGGACTATGGTTTGAATTTCATGAATACCAAAATCCACATTGATAATGAAAGCATAATCTGCATTGTGAAGAACCCTGTGTATCATTCCAAAACAAAGCACATAGAGATACGCCACCATTTTATAAGAGATTGTTATGAGAAAAAGCTCATTAGTGTGGAGAAAATTCACACAGACTTAAATGTAGCTAACCTATTGACTAAACCTTTTGATGGACCACGGTTTATTTACTTAGTAGTTAGTGTTGGGATGGTAAACTCATAGCTACGTTTAAGGGGAGGCTAAATTGTATAGTGTGTATACATCTGGTAGTTAGTTTAACTATAATCTGGCTTAAGTAGTATTAATCCTGGTAGTTAATTGTATTATTCGGGTAGTTAGTTCAGTTAATTCTGATTTATACAAACTCCTGCCAAATGTTTTTCTTTGTTTTAGACTAATTCTTGCAGGAATAGCATGGATTTGCAGATGTAAAGAAGGTGTTGATAATGGTATGTATTGTAGTAAGGTCTCAGTAAATACTTATTCTGGTTTGAAATAGAGTTAATTCAGTTGAAACATAATTATTTTCTGGTTGACCAAGTTAAGTCTGGGTAGTGATTAGTTTTAATGCTGGTTGGTTTTAGTTGTCTGGTTGCAGGGGAAAATTGACTTGTTGTTTAAATACTGTTTAAATATTACCGTTACAGATTTTACGGCGCTATTGTCGTTCACAGAGAAGCTATATATAGATAAAGTTTGATTTCTCTTTCATACTTATCTTTTTATTGCTATCTCCTCTTATCAAAGTAAAAATCTTCCTTATCTTTACAAAGGATATATTCAATTTTTTTAACCAGCATCTAATGAACCACTCATCACTAAACCAGTAATTTTTCAGTCCACATCACTACCTTTTATTGCAACCTTCAACTCATGGCTTAATTAAAATACTGCGACAAACATAATCAGTGGATTTTGCGAAACCTAACGAAAGTGCAGGGTGCAATCTACCAAAACTTACTAACTTTGTTTTTTTTTTTTCCTTTTTTTGCAGAGATAGTAGATTTTCTAAGAGGTTCCAACCTCAGGTATGCTTTAACAACTAATCCTACTATCCATGATTCCCTAGTCAAACAGTTTTGGCAGACTGCTACTACCAACACTCTTGCTAATGGGACTCTAAAATTACACGTAACTATTGATACTATTGCGTATACAATCACTGAGGCATCTATTAAGAATAAGTTGAATTACGCAGATGCTTCTGGGTATTACTCATGTTGCCAAACAATGAGATTTTTGTGGGGATGGGGCATAATGGGGTATATATAGATAGGAGGGATCTGTTTTACCTTTTGGAAAAGCTTTTTCACACCCCAATGGAGATTCTTAGTCCACCATATTTTACATTGTATGTGCTCTAAAAGTGGTGGATGGGATATGCAATTGGTTGCAATATTGCTACTTGCCTTGATTGTACTTTCCAATGGCAGAGTTTATAATTTTTCAAAACTAATTTTTGATGGCATGGTGGCAAACTTGAAAAGTAAAACAAAGTTCTTGATGTATCCTTGTTTTTTTTTCATTGATAGTTTTGGATATACAACGGAAAACAAACACCTTATCTGAGGTGTTGACCTTGACCAAAGATTTTTTAAAATATGAAAAGGGGTTTTTGAGAGGTACCAGACATTTGTTTTGTCCTGATATAAGTTGTTATTGCTAATCCAAGTGCAGACAAGGAAGCTCCATCTGTCACTAACATCAAACAATCATACTAGTGTGGTACCACCAACACAACCTATACCATCTGAAGCAACAACTATTCCACCTCTATCTCAACCTTTGCTCACCTATTACCTATTTTTGATACTACCAATGTTTCCCCTCTCACTACCCCTTTCACCTGCACATGAACCAATAGAGCATACCTTTGAACACATCAACCACCTCACCTAGCCAAGAAGATACTACTTCCCAGTTAATGGCACGGATATTGAAGATGTAGGAGAAGTGCAGCTCAAGAAACAAAACAGACCTTTGGAAAGCTTATCCTTACTTGGTGGAAAGAGTAAGTCTTTGGAGGTTGCTTTGAAGGACAAGACCAAGAGGGTTCTTTTGTCTGATTCTGAGGAGGAGATAGAAACAGAGGCTTTAGGGGAGGAAGACTAATGATTTTGATCTCGCTCGGCGCGCTATGGTATTGGCAGCTTTATTACTCCTCAAGACTGTCTTTGCTTCAAGGGAGGACAAGTTGAAGACGTTAAGCCCTACAACTCTAGAAGCTGCTGCATCTTAAACAAGAGTCAAAAAGATCAAGTCAGTTGACAAAGGAAAGAGATACAAGAGAAGGAAGAGTTTAAAAGAATTTTCTATTACTGGTTTGGACTTTGAAGATGTTAAGTCTGCCTTTGAAAAAGTTAGTACTAATGGTATTAAAGTTAGTTCTGGTATTGAAGAAATTAATACTGGCAGTTTGGAGGTTAATACTGGCATTGATCCAGTTAATACTGATAGCATAAGAGTCTCAGTACCTTCTCCAGATAGAGGTAGAAGAGAAGGAAAGGCTCCTATGACAGAAGAAGAAGAGACTCAAGTTTCTAGAAAGACAAAAGAACAAATTCTTCAAGAAGAAGCAGGACTTGCTGAAGCTATCAGGTTAGATGCATTAGAAAAAGCTTTGGAAAAGGAAGAACTGGCCAAACAAGTTCATTTGGATTCACTTCTAGCTCAAAAGGATGGCTGAAGAGCAGAATTAAGTAGGAATCAAAAGAAAAGGAAGGCTCAAGTTCAATTTGAAGCTTAATCTTATACTGAAGAAGATTGGGACACTATCAGAGCAAAGCTTGAAGAAAATGCAGAATTGAAGGAGAGTGTGCTTGGAAAGGATCTTACAGTTGAAGATTATGCAAAAAGGATGGTAGAGTTGGTAAATCAAAGAAGGAAAAACCACTTTGTAGAGGAAAGAGGCTGAGCTAAAATAAATAAGCCTTGACTCAACACAAGATCTCATGAACTATTTATGTCAAACTTTATAAAGAATCAAGGGACATGGAAGTTGACTCTAGTTGAAGGAGTGAATTTTGAAGAAGTGAAAGAAATTGGTTAAAGCATATTGGATACAAACACCCTTATGTCCCTTATGAACTGTGAAGCAACAAGGAAAGTTTGGGAAGAGATTTGGTGGAAAGCTTCAAACTAAAAATGCAAAGAAGATAAGTTTGATGATGAAGGTCAAAAAAACTAATACCTAATCAACAACAGAGGAGAGGTTGAAGGTGAAGAAGACAGATGATAAAGCCAACAAGAAGATGGAAAGAGGAGAAACAGATAGCAAGGAAAGGATTCCATACATCCATGATAAGGATGAATTTGAAGATTCAGATGAGCTAATAGAGTGTGTGTGTGTGTGTGTACTTCAGGTACTAAATTCCTATTAATCATGTTCCTGTAGCTACAAAATCACCCAGTATAGTAAATTACAAGATCATTAAGCATGGAAGGAAAGGTGTATTCCAAATTGTAAGGGAGAATGGAACTGATATGGTTTCATAGCTTTGGAGCAATGCTGACTGACATATCAGAGATGATCTTACAGAGCTATACAGGATTGTGATGAGAAAACATGGTATGAATGAGCCAGAGGATGAATTTGAAAATGTACTTTAGGAATACTTTGAGAACCAGGTATGAAGAACCCTTAGTACAGATTCAATTTGGAGTTTGCCAGGTCAACAAAGGATAATTTGTTGGAGATACTATGATGCTTGCAGAGTACACTGTTTGAACTTGGAGTCTGTAGATGTTTATATGCTAATAGAGAGAAAGTATCCTTTGTCTGCTGAAGTGTGCAAAGCTATGTTGGACAAGAAACTTCAAGGAGGAAAACCAGATGAGGATTGCTACAAACTTTTGAAAATGATGGAGAAGCAAGCTGGCATTAGAAAGTAATGAAGGTTGATGAGTTAGATATCTAGAATGGAGATGAGGAGAACAACACTTGGTGGAGGTGCTATGCACTAACACAACAAATGGTCATCAGTCCACCATGTCTAACAGACATAAGGACTGGCTAGTCCAGGAGCAAACGGCTCTTGGTAAAGACTTCTCAAATCCGTTAATGGCTGATAATTTGCCAAAAATTGTATGGTTATCAACTCACCATATCTGGTGTTGTAAAAGAGATGGCTAGCCTACAAGTTTATGCGATGGTGGTTTAAAGGCTGTGGAAAATCATAACTAGACCATGAGGATTTTGGCTTATGGTAAAAGACAAATTGCAAATCTCATATTAGCATGTTGACACTTACCAAAAAGTGGATGGTACATCAACTCACCAAGTTTCATGTACAAAGAGTTGACATGGTAATCAATCCACCATGGAATTTACCTTTTCTAGGTGCCAAAGGATTGACTAGCCTGAGCAACGCTAAGGTTAAAGGCATATCAAATCCGTTACATCGGTTATACTGGTTTGCCAAAAAACATATGGTATTACTAACCAATGTTTCACGTACTGAGAGTTGACATGGTATTGCAGGTCGATCTTGGGACAAGAACCTTTCTGGTGGCCAAAGGACTGGCTACTCAGAGTTATGGCTAAACTGTGTGCAAAGAGACATCAATCCCCTATTTAAAGTTTCAATGATTCATCTCTGCAGGAGTTAACACACCTGGAAGTGATGAAAATAGTCTTGAACTATCGTGATTTGATGTACATATAGTTAATGTAGTTGTTTAAGTATTGTGTATGAAGTGTTGCTGAAAGTTTTGAAGAATAGTGTGCTGAAAAAGTTTTGAAGAATTGTTGCTGCAAAGATCAAAAAGAGATGATTTGAAGAATTGCAGCTCAGAATAATTCAAAGAGTTTTGTTATACAACATCCTCAGGAAGATCAATTGAAAGACACTTGAAGAAGAACTTGAAGTTCACTAGTGAAGATCAAGGTTAGGGGAGGATTATTAGGAAAATTTATTGTAAAAGACTTTAATAATGTAGTACTAACAGTTAAGTCTTGGTGTGTATTAGTTTGTTCGGCAGTACTAGTTAGTCTTTTGGATAGTACTATTGTTGTACTGGTAGAGTTTAGGCATGTCTATAGTTAGTACTGGTTGGGATTTAGTTAGTACTGTTTCTGTAACAGAATAGTGATAATAGTTATTTAGGATATTTTAGGAGATATCTTAGGAAAGAATTATGATTATCCTTTCACACTGTTTTTGTATAGTTTTTAGGTTTTTGTGTATAAAATGAACCTACAACCATAGGTTTTACATAATAACAAATAGTAGCATTGAAGCTTAATAGAAATCAATAGCAAAGTTTGTATTACATTGTGTTCTTCTTAATACTTGAGTTAAGAGATGTCGATTAAAATTGGTATTAGAGTCGTGGTCTTCACATTGTTGATTTAAGATTTTATTCAAGTTAGCTATTGTGTTACAAAGGCTATATAGATCCAAAACAAGGACCTACAGAAAATACCCTCACCAGCATTAACATTTAACTAGCAGTAATAACTCAACAGTAGTAAGTGTATGCCTAGCAGCATTAACTTAGAACTAGCAGTAGTAAGTTATGCCTAGCAGCATTAACTTTGAGTCACCAGTATTAACTCCAATTCCATTCCAAAAATCTTTTCCATCATCAATCTAACACTTTTATTTGCTTTTCATGCAAAATGTTAGTCCAAAAAAATAAGAAAACACAGGCCATATGAATTTTCACAATCATCACAGTATTAATTATACCTAGCAGTATTAAGTATAACTTACAATTGTAACTCAGCAGTATTAAGTATAACTAGCAGTACTAATTATACTTAACAGCAGCAAATTTTAATGGCATGAATAACAATACTAATTCATACAAAACTTTACAAAACATAAATGAGATAAAAGACTTTAAAGATTCATCTTCCAATACTAACAATCGAATATTAAAATCTACTTCATCAAAGCTTTTGTAAGCACATCGGTATCGTAACATTCTTTCAGTATGGATTGACCATTTGATCAATTTCTTTTCATTGCAATCTCTAATAAATGATGTTTGGTCTCTATATGTTTTTTAATGAAAACACACCCCACACGCTTATTAAAAAATGCCCACATAGAACTGTTCAAGAGATAGACCCTCAAATGGTATGATCAGAAACCCCCCCCCTCCCATACCCTACCCATAATCAAGTAGTTGATTCTGAATCCAAAGCACTTGTCCACAGCAACTTGAAGCAGCCACATACTCAGCTTCTGTTGTGGAATTTGCAACCACTGTCTGTTTCTTGCACTGCCATGATATTAATCTACATCCAAGGAATTGACAACCTCCTGTTGTAGACTTCCTATCCAAGCTTGCTCCAGCATAATCACTATCAGTGTATGCTACCAAATCAAAAGGAGAATCTTTTGGATACCAAAGGCCCAATTTTGGTTGACCTTTTAAGTACCTAAAAATCCTTTTCACAGCATGAAGATGTGAAACCTTTGGATTGACTTGGTATCTAGCACAGGCACACACTGCAAACATGATGTCAGGTCTTGAAGATGTAAGATACATCAATGAACCAATCATTGACCTATACATATGAACATCCACTTCTTCACCATCTTCATCCTTGAGTAGAGGCTTTTGAGTTTCCATTGGTGTGCTTGCAGTCTTGACTTCTGTAAACCTAAATTTCTTTAAAATTTCATCAACATATTTATCTTGACTAATAAATATGCCATCCTTCTTCTGTTGCACTTGTAATCCCAAGAAGAATGTAAGTTCTCCTATAGAACTCATCTGAAATTTCTCATGCATCAACTTCTCAAATGCATTGCATAGCTCCTTCTTTGTTGAACCAAAGATGATATCATCCACATAGACTTGGACCACCAAAATATCACCTTTTTGCCTTTTGATGAATAAGGTCTTGTTAGTTTTCCCTCTTTGAAACTCATTGTCCAACAGATATGTTGACAAGGTTTCATACCAAGCTCTAGGAGCTTGATGTAGTCCATACAGTGCTTTTTCAACCTTGTATACTTTATCAGGAAAGTCTGGATCTTCAAATCCTGGTGGTTGACATACATACACCTCTTCTTCAATCTTCCCATAGAGAAATCACTTTTTACATCCATTTGATACACCATAAAATCCTTAAATGAACGATAAGTAAAATAGCCTTAATTGCTTTCAATTTCTCTGGCAACAGGGGCAAAGACTTCATCTAGTTAATCCCTTCTTTTTTTTTCCCTTTTGTGTACCCTTGAGCAACCACTCTTGCTTTTATTTCTAATCACCATCTCCCTTTCATCCTTTTTATTCCTGGACCCCCACTTAGTGCCTTATAGCCTTTTTCATTTGGTAAATTCCAATAAAAGTCCAAACTTCTTGTAAACTTAACATTGTATAAAGCTCTTCCTGCGATAGCCTCTTATAGCTTGGATCCGTCATGCATAAATTACTTTTAGGGTGCTTCTGGTGATACAAGCCACAAGGCACAACCAGCAGTTTTGAAGGGCTTTATGGTTTGTTCTTTGTTGAATAGTACTGACAAACCCATGTTCCTTCAAATTCATTGACATCTTTCTTGTTTGTGTAGCTGATTGCAAATCTCTAATCACTTAATCAAGAGGATAATCTTTATGAATTCTTGTAGTTGGAATAGGACCGACTTGGATTGTTGTATCCAAATTGTTCATGCCAGCCATTGCTCACACTCATCTTCATATTTCTAGAGAATTGAAGTTGATACACGGCCCCCCCCGCTCAACGCCCTCTCCATGGGGTCATTATCATATATTATCGTATCCGTATTCCAAAAGATTCAAAGAAATTACTTTTGACCAAAGTAAAATCTAAAATCTCCCGGGTCGTGTCTCGTCGAGGCGTGCAATGGAAAGTCGAGAGTCGGTTTGATATTTGATGTTTGAATATAACAAGGCTTTGAATGGGTTTGGTTTTCTAACTCTACGGGAAAAAACAATTAAAAGGCAAGCTACACTAAAACGAAAGCAATTACGAAATTAAAAACGAAAACGGGAACATAAAAACGCAACTTAAAAAAACTAAATTATCAAAATTTAAACCTAAAATGATTTTTTAAATTTTAATAAATCTTAAGTGACTAAAATTCAAGAACAAAGAAAAGTAAACAAAAAAAGAAAGCAATTAAAGTTAAAAACGCGAAGAAAACGAGAACGGGATCGAAACCCGTTCTTTAAAAAACAAAATTGTGAAACTTTAACCCTACAGAAGCAAATTTAATTTTCCTAAGTCCTAAATGGTAAAAGAAAATTTAAAAAAAAGAATTATATTTTTTTGATTTATATTTTATTTAATATGAATTAAAAACTAATTTAATGAAATGAAATGATTAAAAATACTAAATTAATTCCTAAAAATCTGAAAAATTCAGGGAAAGTAGATAAAACAAAGTAAAATGCAGGAAAAATAAAGGGGAGCAACAACTTATCAAATAAGTTACGAAATAAGCTAAAATAGGCTGTTTGCTCAAATGGCCAAAATGGGGCCCTTGGGTTATATATAAATGTTGATGAAATACGCAGATGGCCCAACTGGGTGTTGTTGCTAATGGTTAGTGTGTGTGTTGTTTGGACGTGTGTGTGCACTGGGATAGAGGTCAGGGTTCGACCCCACATGCTCTTCTTTTTTGAAAACATTTTTTTTTTTTAATTTACTTTTTGCAAAATTGTAAACTAAGAAACACTAACACACATTTAAAACCACCCAAACTTTTTTCAAAACCTAAAAATAAGTAGGAATAAAGCACAATAGTTATCAGTTTGACTTTTTTTTAACTACGTGACTACAGCTAACTGTTTAGAAGCTTTTTTTACTTATTAGCAACAAAGAAAGCAACTAAGTTAAAACTTATGAAAATCCTACGCTAATAAGCACATGTAAAACAAAAATTAAGCCAAGAAAATAAGCCGAAAAAGCATAGTTAAGCTAAAATCTTTAAAGACTTAAGAACTAAAACCATATTAAGCAATAGGCTCACAAAAGCTAAAACAATAATTAACTAGCTAAGACTAAATTAAATTAACCTAACAAGCAAAATAACCTGAAATAAGCTAAAGGAAAAGCAAGAAAAGTAAACAGAAAAAAAAGTATAAGAGGTTTGAGATTTTAAAGACCAAGGAAAAGCTAACGGCCTTTTGCAGCCCAAGATTCAGCTTATCAAATAAGCTTATTAGACCTTGAAAACTGTTTCCAGCATAAGCTCATACAGCTAACTAACTATGCTAACAAACTTAAATTCTAAGTCTAACTTAAACTAGCTCAAATTTGATTTTAACGACATAAAATGACCCATATACCTTGCATAAGTAACCTATTTTGACAACTCTTAGAAAACCAATCGAAAATAGTGTAAAAACTTTAACAACCAGGATTAATGTATCCATTTTGAATGCCTTATACACGCATTTAAACCACACTCTCTAAAAACCTCCAATTCTTAAAATCAAAACTTGGACTGTTTAGAATAGAAAACTCTCATAAGGGAAGAGTGGCTAGGAAAACCATGAACAAACTTCTTAAAATTTTGATTTAAAACTTGATCATCATGTCACTAGAACCGATTGGACGAATTAAAAACTGTTTTTTCAAAACTTTAAAAGTGCACCATTGCAGTAGATTTACTTACGATAACTACTCTAGCCAAACACCCCTTTAGAGACCAAAAGTTAAACATATTAAGCTAAACAGAATAAATAAATTGCCATCCAAACTAAAATTAATAAGCATAATTAGAAAAGACAAATTAAGTATATTTCATCCCCAACTAAGCCACCAGGATAAGGCATAAATAAGGCAACGTGCTTAATCGTAAGCTACACAATGGGAATAAGAGAGTTGACCTAATTCCGTTTGCTCAAAACAGGGAAAAATGACCTCATAAGTTTTAATCCTAACAGCTTATAAATAAGCAATCTAAGCACCCAGGAAGCTCTTTCCTTGGCCAGCTTATCTTCAAAACAAAAGCTTTTGTTTCCCACTAGCAAATGTAATTTGGTTACTTTTTGGTGAACTTTTACTTAATAGTTTAAATTTCCTTAGGTAAACTGGCTTAAACAAATTGAAAAGAGCTTGTGAGAGCTTACACACTTTTAACACCATGACATTAAACATCGTACCCTAAAACAGAATTTTGCATAAAACTTTAAAATTTCATTAAACCTAAAACTTTTACAGACTTCAAAAAGAAAAGTACAATATGCTGAATTTTAAAATGACCTAAAACATAAATTAAAACATTGAACGTAAAACTTCTATCCTCCTCAGTTTATACCTGATGTTACATGAAATCTTAAAACTATATATTAAAAACTCAAGTGCAGGGTCTTCACTTGTAGCTTGTTGGTTTGTTTTGTGTGAGAGCTTCATGACTTTCATCCATTGGCCCATCCCATTTAAGTGTCCTCCAGCCAATTTAATTCTTTTAACCCCACCCCATTCATTTCGTCTTTGTCTTTATCTAACGAATCACAAACAAGTGGATTGCCAGGTGTGTTTGTTGTTTCTGGTGGGGGTTTGGGTTTAAATTTGTCGTGTTGCAGGGTACGGTAAAGTGACGGTATGAGGAAGATGGATGGAATAGGTGTTGGGCGGGGGGAATTGGTTTATGTTTGATTTGTGTCGTAGTTGGCCTGAGTTCGTATTTAGTTTGCATCGTTAGTTTAAAGGACTCACAACGTTAGTTTCCTTTAAGTACTACCGATGTTAAAGGGTATCGGTGATTGGGTTAACTGCCGTTAATCATTTTGGACCCTGGTAAGTGTTTGGGTCCTGGGTGTTATTGTTGTTTTTGGGCTTTCGTCGGTTTTATAAAGGATTTATTCAAAACTCTTAAGGCATTATAAGGTTCTTCATAATGTTTTAATGGGCTCACCCGGCCCATTAGATGGGTATGGGTGGCCCATTTAACATTTCTTCGATATCGGTTTCGGCTTTGACTTTTGACTTTGTCGGGGTTGACTTTTTGGTTGACTTTGACCTTGACTTTTTGACTTTGTCTTTTTCACGCTCTTCCATTCCGTGCTCGGTTTTGTCTGTTTTGGCTTCATTTTTAGTCCTTTGATCGGATATCCGTTTCCTGCCACAATGTATGTAAATACATTACAAATCAATGTAATTTTTGGGTCGTTTTTTGGTCATTTAAGTACGGTTTAAGGTAAAGATAAGTGTATTTAGGCAATACCAAAATCCCCCATAATAAAAAATATTGAGTTTGTCCTCACGCAATGCCCATAAGTAAACAACTTTAGAAAACAAGAATCTCAATCCCCCTCTGATAATTACTCAAAAAGTTAGCTAAGTGTTCATCAAGGGAAATTAAAGAAATCAATAGCTTGAAAAGCCCATTATTACCATTTTTACAAACTTAAACTTTTTTGATACACTTATTCTCACACATTTTTTTTGTATTTTTTTTCTTTTTCTAATTTTTTGTACTTTTCATTTCAAGCAACTAACTAACATGTTTGACTTTCGTTATTTTATAACTTTTAGGGATCATAGAACAAGAGAAAATTTATCCCCATTCCTATTAAAATGCCTAAAAAAGGGACTCACATTTCATTCGTCCCCCGACTTTTCACTTTATTTCCCAAACAAGGCTTTTAAAAACGAACTCACCGTTAAATATAAGTAAGTGCTACATCTTACTCATATTTGTACTTGTGAACTTTTTTCACTCCCGGGACAATTATAATATATGAGGTGGTTGTGCTATATTTTGGGAATTTCCAATCATGGGATCAACGTTTTTGCAAAATTGCTATGATTAGTTACCACCTTGCGAATAATGAGTTTGAAGGGAGATCATCCCATGTTGCGACTTTAGTCTCCGCACATCCCAACTTGCGGCTTAAGTGACCAGGCTCTTTGACACCCCCATTCGAGATTAGGATCGTGATTCACAGACCTTCGGTTTCAAAAACTCTTTGGCTTCCCGTATAACATAAAATCACAACTTAAAACGAAATGTCTTAGTTCAAAAGATTCTTTAAATTTTTAAGAAAAGGATTTTTCCATATATTTATTAATTCCAACGTTATAGTTTCATGCTTACCATTAACTAACTTATGATACAATTGACAATCCTTCGGACCTTTTTTTGGAAGGCCTGGGGCTGGCAACCCTTCGGTATTTTGTGATCACCGGCCAAGATGCAGCAAACTTTTATTAAGTCTGATAATATATGTGCTTATTTAAAAGACTTGGCAACATCGGTTGTGAGCCGGCAAGATGCAGGTAACTTTTTCATAGTCCACACTTTATTATTATATTGCACATTTTTTTTCATTTTTTTTCTTTATATTACCATGATATTAGAGACACCAATTTCATTTTAGAAAATTTATGTATAAATTTGAACTAAAATTATTGATATCATCCATACTTAAAAAAATTATTGATTTAAGTTTTAATTTTTCCCAAAAATAGCACGTATTATTTGTCGGTAGAAGCTTATGGGGAGAAAAAAGCCACAAAGTACACACCTGAGCTTCTAAGTTTCCAAATAATCCTTGTTTTAGCATCCAACTCATTACTTAACTCTATCATTTTTCGTCTTCATGGAAATTTCCGGAATGCTTAGTAAAAGGTTCAGGAACAGCTAGAGCTCAACAGCCGGTTTTGCGAGTCAATATTTATTCTAATTTACCCAGCCAGGAAAGTCAAAATTGTGACAAAAACAACTTATTTTCTTTTTGAAAATTTTTAAATTTTCTTATTTTTTTGGTCTTTTAGTGGTAAAAACGGGATTACTGCGGAAAACAACGGCTGCAGGCACAATCAAATCGATAGATCCCCCCCATACTAGAACTAAACATTGTCCTCAATGTTTTTACAAGGGTTTTACACGTAAATCTAAAAGTCGTTTATTAATTAAGCTAAGAAAACGTTAGTCGATAAGATTTGGATATTGGATTCCCAAAATGAAGCTGAGGATTTGAAGCTCGAGTGATCGAAGGGACACCAAACCCCGCGAGCCACGAGAGCTTCAAAAATCCGAGCAATCCTGGACATACAACACAAAACACAAAACACGAGAAAGGAAGAGGCGAGCCTCCTCACAACACACTTATTTATTAATACTACTACTAGGATAAGCATGGGTTGCCACCCACGAAGCGCCTTGTTTTTGTTAACCAATTCACAAGCTCGACTCGACCCCGAATTCATTGGTCCATGGGGGAGCAAGTGGAAGATAAATCTCATCGGATTCATTCAAGGTGTTTGGGGATATAAACATTGAACTTCAGAAAGTTCCACTCCGATATGTGTATGCACTCGGCATATAAAGAATGATAAACAGAGATGCGGGCGTCAAAAATGGTATCCCCTTCATTCCGCAGGACGGGAGAAGGATATGGTGGAGTAAACGGGATACGTGGATGAAAAAGGGATGAAAGATCCATACCATATGATGCCAGGCAGGAAGATTTGGTCTCCTCGAATCGTAAATTCACATTTGTCGTAGAAGAAACGTTTTCATGAATCACGGAGTCAACAATACTAGTCAACTAACCCGGATCGGGCTCACTCTTAAAATAGAAACAATCATAATCCGGTAGAGATATGATGTGAGCGAGTTCATCGGCGAACTCCTCATGATGAAAGTCACTCCTTTATCTGCAGAGGGAATAACGGATCATTCGAAGATCAAGACTATACGAATCCTATTTAGAAAGAGAAATATCGAATGAGTAGTGCGGTTCTGTACTACTTATCTTCAATATTGATCGTCATCAAAATATAAAGCTTCATAACCCGTAAGGAATAATCAAGAACGGAGTTAGTGGTACTGCCATATATTTTCTATTCCAATCAAAGCAGATCAGTTTCAGATTCGGGTAAGAATTATCAAAGGTGTTAGTCTCCTCCAAGAAAGAGTTAGGAAATGTGGAGGGAGACTTGGTCATAAAATCAGAAGATGGAGTTGGATTAGTATTCTAGTGTTCGATCTTAGCTTGGAGAGATTGATTTTCGATTTTTTTCACGAAGAATCTCGTCACAGTCTCTCCATTTCAGTGTGAAATCCTTCACCCCCTAAGATGACAGCTCAGAATGGGAGGTGTTGCCCTCAAATTAATCGATTGTCGTCATAGAGAAAGAATTCGTCATCAATTGAAGTAGATCATTGTTAGAACGAACGGAGAAGAAAACTCAAAGTGATCTTGTGAAATGTCAAGAGGCGCGAGAAAGATTATCACGGAAAAGGCATCATCACACATTTATGCTCGGGGTCAATGACCCTATTGGGATCATCACTTGGGATTCGGGGGACCAAGGTTCTTGTCACTAGACTGTAGGATCGCCGGCCCTCGAGGCCCCATGGCACCGATTAGAGGTGTCGAAGCTGGCTCAGCACTGCTGGCCTGAGCGAGCGCGAGCGGTTTCCTCCTCCTTCCCCGTTATTTCTGTTGTTTGTTGTTGAGACGAGTCTCTCATGAATTGAAGGATGTGCATCTTGACACTGATTGCGGCAAGGGAATCGGACGAAGTAATTATGTCTAGTGTCAAGGGTAACCTGGTCCCCGTATTGTCCCAAGGGAGTCCCCAAGGCGTTATTCCCGACAAATTGGGTGATGGGCACTGGGGGCGTGGTACTTGCTCCGCGCTTGACTTTGCTTAAAGTTCTTTTTGAGGGTTTAGCCGATAGCGTAATCCAAGGAGTCTTCTTCTTCAATTGATGACGATTCTTTCTCTATTGACGACATCGATTATGTTGAGGCATCACCTCCCGATTCTGAGCTCGTCATCTTAGAGGAGGTGAAGGATTTTCACACTAAAGATGGAGAGACTGAGGACGATATTCTTCGTGAAAAATTATCGAAAATCAATCTTCTCATTGCTAAGATCGAAGCATTAGATACTAATCCAACTCCATTTTGATTTTATGACCACGTCTCCCTCCACATTTTCCTTAAATCTTTTGAGGAGACAAACACCTTTGATAAATTCCTATACCCGAATCTGAAACTTTCTGCTTTGATTTGGAAGAGAATAGTAGTGGCAGTACCACTACTCGTTCTGATTATTCACTTACGGGTTATGAAGCTTTATATTTTGATGACGATCATATTGAAGAGAAGAGTAGTAGCAGTACCACTACTCATTCTGATATTTCTCTTTCTAAATATGATTCGTTTGTCTTTGATTCTATCGACTGATTCCGTATTCCCTCCCTTGCCGTATAGGCTGCCTTTCTCATGAGGGAAGTTCGCCGATGAACTCGCTCACATCATATCTCTACCGGATTATGATTGTTTCTATTTTAAGAGTGAGACCGTGGATCGGGGTGTGAGGTGATAGATTGTCTGACTCCGTGATTATGTGAAAAACGTTTCCAATCTAACCCGACAAATGTGAAATTTACGATTCGAGGATGGACAATCTCCTTCTTGGCATATGTTGTATGGATCTTTCTTCCTTTTCTCACGTATCCCGTTAATCCACCATATCTTCTCTCTTGCGGGAATGAAGATACCATTTTTGACCCCGGCATCTCCGTTTATCATTCTTTTATGCCAAGTGTATCTCATCGGAGTGGAACTTTCATGAAGTACAATGTTTATCCCCAAACCCCAACTTTGAATGAAAGTACGGACTGGAGCTGTCTATCTTTCCACTTGTCCCCCTATGGACAATGACTTCGGAGGTCGAGTCGAGCCTGTGTGGACTGATTAACACAAACAAGGCTCTTCGTGGGTGGCTGCCCTTGCCTTTATCATGTAGTAGTCATAATAAATAAGTGTGTATGTTGAGGAGGACTCTCGCTATCCTTTCTCGTGTTTTGTGTTTTGTATTGTATGTCCAGGATTGCTCGGATTTTTGAAGCCTCTCGTGCTCGCAGTTTTGTCCTTCGATCACTCGAGCTTCAAATCCTCAGCTTCATTTTGGGAATCCAATATCCAAATCTTATCGACTAACGTTTTTCTTTTTGCATAATTAATAAACGACTTTAGATTTACGTAGAAACCCTTCTAAAAACATTGAGGACAATGTTTAGTTCTAGTATGGGGGGATCTATCGATTTGATTGTGCCTGCAGCCGTTGTTTTCGCGTAATCCCGTTTTTACCACAAAAATTCCAAGAAAATGAAAAAAATTTAAAAGTTTTCAAAAAGAAAATAAGTGTTTTGTCACAATTTTGACTTTCCTGCTGGGTAGAATAAGAATAAATATTGACTCGATCGAGCGTGTTGAGCTCAAGCTTGTTCCTTAACTTTTAGACTAAGCATTCGCGGAAATTCGCGAAGGACAAAAAATGATAGAGTTAAGTATGAGTTGGATGCTAAACAAGGATTATATGGAAATCTTAAGAGCTCATGTGTGTAATTTGTGGCTTTTTTTCTCCCATAAGCTTCTAACCGGACTAACAATACGTGTTATTTTTAAAAATTAAACTTAAATCAATAATTTTTGAAGTATGGATGATATCAATAATTTTAGTTCAAATTTATACTTAAATTTTCTAAAATGAAATTTTCTCTATATCATGGTAATATAAAGTAAAAAAAATGTGGTAATAATAATAATAAACTGTGGGCTGATAAAAGTTTACTGCATCTTGCCGGCTCACAACCGATGTTGCAGTCTTCTAAATAAGGCACATAGTATTTATCCAAGACTGATAAAAGTTTGCTGCATCTTGCCGGCTCACAACCGATGTTGCAGCCTTCAAAAAGGTCAAGGATTTCAATTGTATCATAAGTTAGTTACTGTTAAAGCCTAGAAATAAACCGTGAATTTAATAATTATGGAAAATCTCATTATTTCTTAAATTGAAATATGCTTTTGAACTAAGACTATTTCGTTTAGACAGGTTGTGATTTTTATGTATATACGGGAAGCCTAGAGTTTTTGAAACCGAAGGTCTGTGAATCTTGATACTAGTCTCTATGGTATGTCAAAATCTTGGTCACTTAGCCGCAAGGTTGGGATGTGCCGAGACGAAAGTCGCAACATGGGATGATCTCGCCTTCAAACTCATTATTCTCAGGTGGAACGTGAAGCATAGAAATTTTGCAAACGTATCCCTGTTGAAATTCAAAATAAGTAATTCACTCATATTAAAATTGTCGAGAGTGAAAAGTTACAAGTTACAAATAAGAGTAGTGGTAGCATTCTTAACTTATATTTAACGGTGCATTTCGTTGTAAGCTTGGTTTGGAATAAGTTGATACGTCGGGGACGATGAAATTATCCTTTTAATAGGGCATTTTAGGATTGAAATGTTTCTTGTTCTATGATCCCTAAAAGTTATAAAATAACGAAAGTCAAACATGTTAGTTAGTTGCTTGAAATGAAAAGTGCAAAAAATTTAGAAAAAGAAAAAAAATACAAAAAAAAAGTGTGAGAATAAGTGTATATATTTAAAAATGGTAAAAATGGGGCTTTTCAAAGCTATTGATTCTTTAATTTCCCTTGATGAACACTTAGCTACTTTTTGAGGTAATTAGTCGAGGGGGATTGAGATTCTTGGTTTTCTAAAGTGTTTACTTATGGCATTGCGTGAGGACACGGCAATATTTTGAATGGGGGGATTTTGGTCTGATGCCCATAATACACATATCTTTGACCTTTAAAACCGGACTTAAATGACCAAAAACGTACCAAAAATACATTGTATTTGTATGTTTTTACTTATATTGTGCAGGAAACGGATATCCGATCAAAGGACTAAAAATGAAGCCAAAACAGACAAAACCGAGCACGGAATGGAAGAGCGTGAAAAAGACAAAGTCAAAAAGTCAAGGTCAAAGTCAACCAAAAAGTCAACCCCGACAAAGTCAAAAGTCAAAGCAGAAACCGATATCGAAGAAATGTTAAATGGGCCGACCCGTACCCATCTAATGGGCCGGGTGAGCCCATTAAAACATTATGAAGACTTATAAGCCTTAGAGTTTTATAAATCCTTTTAAACCACGAAAGCCCAAAACAATAAACCAGGCCCAAACACTTAACCAGGGTCCAAAATTATTTACGGCAGTCTAACCCCAATAAGACTATACCTCTTTTCATAGTTAGTCCTTAAGGATATCGTTGTTAGTCCTTTAAGGACTACGATGCAAACAAATACCGAATTCAGGGGGCCACACTACGTCACAAATCAAACCATAACAAATTCCCGCCCTAAGCACCTATTCAATCATCTTCCTCAATCCGTTCACTTTCCTTCCCTGCCACGGACAAAGTTTAAACACCCAAACCCCACCATGAAAACAACACAACATCGCTGGCAATCCTCTAGTTTGTGATTCGTTTGATAAGACAAAGACAAAGATGGGAGGGTTTAGATCAATTGGCTTGGAGGACACTTAAATTGGATGGCTATGATGAAGTCTTGAAGCTCACACACAACAAACACAACAAGCACAAGTGAAGACCCTGCCACTCTGAGTTGTTTATATTATAGTTTTAGGATTTTCATCAATGTAACAGTAAACTTTAGGAGAATGATCGCGATAGTTAGCTTACTTTCAAATGTTTTAATTTATGTTTTATGCTCATTCGTATAATTCAGCTTATTGTACTTTTTTTGAGTCTTGTAAAAGTTTTTAAGTTTAATGAAATTTTAAGTTTTATGCAAAAATTCTGTTTTAGGTACTATGTTAATGTCATGGTTTTAAAATGTTTGTTAAGCTCTCACAAGCTCTTTCATTTTGTTTAAGCCTGTTTTACTAAGGAAAATTTAAACTATTAAGAAAAGTTCACCAATAGTAAACCATTACCTTTTGCTTATTGGGATAAAAAAAAGCTTATGTTTTGAAGATAAGCTGGGCCAAGGAAGAGCTTCAGGGTGCTTAATATGCTTATTTATAGCTGGGTAGGATTTAAAGTTAATTAGGGTATGTGTTCCCTAGTTTTGGCAAAGGGGAATAAGGGGACTACAATCGTTGGAGCCATTCTTAAGCGAGTCTCATTAAGCACTTGCTGAAGCGTAAGGTTGATGTCTGTGCGTTGCGTGTGGAGGTAATATATACGGTAAGTTTGTCCGTTATTATGCCCCTCTGTGTGAATTTAAGATTTGATGCTATATTTTATTCGGTTTTAGCTTAAATGTTAATTCGTTGGTCTATCAAAGGGGTGTTTGGCTAGGAGTATATTAAAAAACGTAATGTAAATATGCTGTGCACTTTTAAGTTTTGAAAACCATTTTTAATTCGTCCAAAATCGGTTTTAGTGCATGCTCCCCGGACGACTCCTAACCGCCGCTATAATCCAAATTTTTAAGCACCCTCCGCTATTTCATGTGGTTTTAACCATCGCACACTTCCATTATTGTGAGTTTTCTAGTTCTAAAACAGTCCAAGTTTGGATTTTAAGATTTGAGGTTTTAGAGATCTGCAATGCTCTCCGTTCTTAAGCTGTTAATGCCTCTCTCACAAATGAGATGTACATAAGCTGGTTATTTTAAAGTTTTACACTATTTCGGTTGGTGCGCTTCTTTCCCTCTTGCGCGCACACTATACCCCCCATTCCCTCTCGTCCGACCCCGCTTATATATATATATATATATAATGACACAAATTATTGATTTGTTATATGTGACTAAAAGATGCACTCACATAATATGGTCACGCTTATCAACATTATTGGTCACTCTTTGTTTAATTTGATGTGTGACTAAATATTACAAAATGTCACACAAACTAAAAATTCATGTGACCATTGGATGAAGAATAGTCACACAAAATACACATTCACTTGACTTTAAACAACATATGGTCACACTTATTAACACTTTTGGCCACTTTTGGTTAACTTGTATGTGACTAAATAAAAAAAACATGCTTTGTGTGACTAAATATTACAAAAGGCCACACAAACATACAATTCATGTGACCATTGGATGAACAATAGTCACATAAAATACACATTTACTTGATTTTAAAAAGCATATGGTCACACTTATTAAGACTTTTGGCCATTTTTTTAAAATTGTATGTGACTAACTCCGAAAAAACAACACCCGTTGTGCGACTAAATCATCACAAACGTCACATTTATTATATATTCATGTGGCCACAGGACGGGAAATAGTCACACAAAATACACATTTACTTGAATAAATCATCTCAAATGTCACATATATTATATATTTATGTGGCCAAAGGACGAACAATAGTTACTCTCAAAAACCATTCGTGTGACTATAAAGTATTTACGGTCACTAATACTGATTAATCCAACAAAACTTGTGCCTAATTTATCACACATATTTGGGTTTCGGTCACTCTTTTTCAATGGAAATAGCCACGAACTCCCTAACGTGACCGTATGTGACCTACAGTGGCGGGATCTTTAGTGACAAACACCAAAAAAAACACGTGTGGCCATATGTATATCGTCACACATTTTTGGAGTGACCAATACCAGTTTTTGTACCAGTGAGTAGGTTTATATGGGTTTTCTTTCTAGCTACCAAGGATGAGACTAGTGGCATTCTTAAGTCCTTTATAACTTGTATATAAAATCTAGTAGATCACAAGGTTAAGGTGATTAGGTGTGATAATGGAACTGAATTCAAAAACAAAGAAATGAATCAGTTTTGTAAGATGAAGGGTATTTTGAGACAATTTAGTGTAGCTAGAACTCCTCAACAAAATGGAGTTGCTGAGAGGAGGAATATGACACTAATTGAGGCTGCTAGGACTATGCTAGCTGATTCTAAGTTGCCAACTACTTTTTGGGCAAAAGCAGTTAATACTGCTTGCTATGTGCAAAATAGAGTGTTAGTAGTTAAGCCTCATAACAAGACCCCATATAAACTTTTTCATGGTAGAACACCAACTTTAAGTTTTATGAGACCATTTGGGTGTCCTGTTACCATTCTTAATACCATAGATCACTTAGGCAAATTTGATGGTAAGGCTGATGAAGGTTTCTTTGTTGGATACTCTTTGAATAGTAAAGCCTTTAGAGTATTCAATAGTAGAACAAAGATAGTGGAAAAAAACTTGCATATTAGGTTTAGTGAGAGTACACCTAATGTTGTAGGTAGTGGACCAAATTGCCTATTTGATATTGATGCACTAACAAGAATAATGAATTATGAGCCAATTGCTGTAGGTACACAGTCTAATGGTTTTGCAGGTACAAAAGCAAGTGATAATGCAGGTCAAGCTAGAATGGAGACATAACTTGTCAAAAATTACATATTGCTACCATTATAGCCTGCTGATCCATTATATTCCCAAGATCCAAAGAGTTCTCAAGATGATGGATCCAAACCTTCAAGTGATGATGGAATGAAGGTTGATGAAGATTCAAGAAAAGATAGTGAAGGTATTGATCAAGAGAAGGAAGATACTCTTAACAGCACTAACAATGTTAATGCTGCTAGCACAAATGAAGTTAATGTTGTTTATGGAAAAACAAGCATTGAACTTCCACTTGATCCAAATATGCATGAATTTGAAGATTATAGCATATTTAAAGATGATGAAGATGTTGGTGCAGAGGCTGACATGAACAATTTGGATATAACAATCCAAGTCAGTCTTATTCCAACTACAAGAATTCATAAAGACCGTCCTCTTGATCAAGTGATTGGATATGTGCAATCAGTAATACAAACAAGAAAGATGTCAAAGAATTTGGAGGAACATGGGTTTGTTAGTACTATTCAACAAAGAACAAACCATAAAGACCTTCAAAACTGCTTGTTTGCTTGCTTTTTATCACAGGAAGAACCCAAAAAGGTAATTCATGCATTGAAGGATCCAAGCTGGATAGAGGCTATGCAAGAAGAGCTTTTACAATTCAAGTTACAAGAAGTTTGAACTTTGGTGGATTTACCAAATGGAAAAAGGGCTATAGGCACTAAATGGGTTTTCAAGAATAAAAAGGATGAAAGGGGAATTATGATAAGAAATAAAGCAAGATTGGTTGCTCAAGGGTACACACAAGAAAAAGGGATTGGCTATGATGAAGTCTTTGCCCATGTTGTAAGAATTGAAGCAATTAGGCTATTTTTAGCTTATGCTTCGTTTAAAGATTTTGTGGTGTATCAAATGGATGTAAAAAGTGTTTTTCTCTATGGGAAGATTGAAGAAGAGGTGTATGTATGTCAACCACCAAGATTTAAAGATCTAGACTTTCCTGATAGAGTATATAAGGTTGAAAAAGCACTGTATGGACTACATCAAGGTCCTAGAGCTTGGTTTTAAACCTTGTCAACATATCTGTTGGACAATGGGTTTCAAAGAGGGAAAATTGACAAGACCTTATTCATTAAAAGGTACAAAGGTGATCTTTTGTTGATCAAAGTTTATGTGGATGATATCATCTTTGGTTCAACAAAGAAGGAGATATGCATTTCATTTGAGAAGTTGATGCATGTGAAATTTTTGCTGAGTTCTAACTTACATTCTTCTTAGGATTACAAGTGAAGCTGAAGAAGGATGGCATATTTATTAGTTAAGACAAATATGTTGAAGAAATTTTAAAGAAATTTGGGTTTACAGAAGTCAAGACTGCAAGCATACCAATGGAAACTCAAAAGCCTCTGCTCAAGGATGAAAATAGTGAAGAAGTGGATGTTCATATGTATAGGTCAATAATTGGTTCATTGATGTATCTTACATCTTCAAGACCTGACATCATGTTTGCAGTATGTCCCTGTTCTAGATACCAAGTCAATCCAAAGGTTTCACATCTTCATGCTGTGAAAAAGATTTTTAGGTACTTAAAACATCAACTAAAATTGGGCCTTTGGTATCTAAAAGATTCTCATT